>JABUQX010018371.1:10000-12500 GCA_015478945.1 Trachelipus rathkii
TTATTGTCTCATTAACACTGGCTTCAAAACAGCTTGAATTTGAGGAGTTTTCTTGATTTTGGAATGGGAGATTTCCATTCAGATTTTCCACTGTCTTACTATCTTTTGTAGCAGTTTCAGTTTCATGAGTTGTTTCGGCGACGGATGTGTCTTTGCCGACATCAATTTTATCATTATTTTTTCAATAGCATTTTCAGCTTCATAAATAACTTCGACAATGGTTGTGTCCACGTCGGTATCAATTTTATCATTATTATTTTCAATAGCATTTTCAGCTTCATAAGTAACTTCGACAATGATTGTGTCCACGTCGGTATCAATTTTATCATTTTTATTTTCAGTAGCATTTTCAGCTTCATAAGTAACTTCGACAATGGATGTGTCCTTGTCGGTATTAATTTTATCATTATTTCTGAACCCTATTGTCTCCGGACCTAGCGCGCCTGGAATATTTCCCAATGTTAAATCATACAACGCATCGTTCAGACATAAAGCTTCGACGTACCCCGTGTAGAACGGAGTGCGAATCCAAATTCTTGCTTCAGGGGCTGTCCCAAGGGTGTTACCAATTAGAAGCAATTTTCTAATCTTGCCTGTGAATTGATGGTTTTTCACAAACTTCTTTTTCGCAATTACGCCATTACACCCTGTATCACGAAGTACTGATACGTCAATGCCATTTATAGAACCGTTCGTAACATGACATGGATATAACGGGGATTAATTTTCCATTGACGTGCAACATGCCGTCCTTTACCATTTTTCTCACGTCAACACACTCATCGTCTTCCACAATTTGACATGCCGCTGCAGAATCCCCTTTGTTAATAGGATTATCAATTGTAACGGCAGCATTGTGTACTTCTTTCCTTGGGGCGTGCCATCTTCTCTTCGCTGTCTTGTTATCGCGGTTAAACTTATTATCAAAATAGTGCCGATTACGTGGAAATCTGTTGTTTCCATTTTGGGCAGAATAACAAACGCTGGAATCGTGGCCGCCTTTGTGGCATATTCCACAAACTTTGGTGTATTGGCGTTGAGTATTATGGTTTATTTTATCCTCGTTACTACCATATGCCATAGAAAGGTTAAAGTCTTGCCTTTTGGAACAAAGGTTCTTACCCCTTGCTTGAAGAAATCTATCCGCGCGAGAAGCGATGTCGTTTAATCTAGAGAGTCCTGCCTCTCTACGATGAACAGCTAAGTCCTTTGGGCAACAGGTGTTTAAATGGACGGACGATTGAGACTGATTGGACAGTCGTATTTTTTTCAATTCAATTTAATTCGAAGTTTCGTGTGCGTTCGGCTTCTTCAATTTGTTTATTTAATGATGCCGCTTTTCTATCGTCTTCTTCTTTCTTGAGTTGAGCATTCCTTTCAGCTTCCTCTTTCTTGAGTTGAGCATTTCTTTCAGCTCTTTCTGCTTCCTCTTTCTTGAGTTGAGCATTTCTTTCAGCTTCCTCTTTCTTGAGTTGAGCATTCCTTTCAGCTTCCTCTTTCTTGAGTTGAGCTTCCTCTTTCTTAAGTTGAGCATTCCTTTCAGCTCTTTCCAATTCAGCAGTCCTCTCTTCTTTGTAGGCCTTCTCTCTTTCTTTGATGAATTCGAGAGACTCTTTGCCTTTTAGGCCTAATTCTTTAGCCATCTGGCACCAGGATTGGTAGTCCATTGTTAATGTCGACAAAATGGAGAGAGACCGTGAAGAATAAAAGAGAGGTGAGTATCTAAATTCAGCAAGTGTGATGAAGAAATAATGTCAAGTTATATTCCTTCTCGGACAAGGCCACCCAAAAACGTGTCGAGATATTTTATCGAAGAGGACACGCGGGTTCAGTTCCAATAAATAATTTCTGTTGTCTAGGGGTTAATCTTTATCAAAACCTTTATAACTTTGCTGAATATTAGGACCAAGCTTCAATGAGAATAATCAAAAGGTTCTGGAAGCTGTGCAGGTTTGCAAATCAATCAAGATAAAAGCAGGAGTTTTACTCGTAAATAATATTAAAAGATATTCCAATCACAAGTTATAAGATCGATAGTATAAAAAACAAAAAAGCCATTATAATAATATCTCTGCCTTTTGTGTGACTTGGTTGCCCATTATTGTAGTGATTAAAAAGTAACATTTTATATCTTCTCTACTGATTTCATACTTCTTGCCAAAAAATATTTAATGGTTATAATAAAAGAAAAAAAGTAAAGATTTAATTTTATATTAATAAATAAAATTGAACGAATTATGAAATATTCTAACTTTAAATCAAAATCAAAGCTAAAGCTAAATAGTTTTCCCAAATTAAATAAATAAACTTGTGGATCTCATAATTACGAAATTATGGGCCTTCAGGCCACTCAATATATATATATATTCTTATAAATTATATATATTTTTATATATATATATATATATATATATATATATATATATATATATATATATATATATATATATATATATATATATATGATATAATATATATATATATATATATATATATAAGA
>JABUQX010018372.1:0-37665 GCA_015478945.1 Trachelipus rathkii
CGAGATAGGGAAGAGGAGTGAAATCTCTTTGCTTTAACTGACCCAAAATATCAACACATATTCATATAAGGTTGTTTTTCCATCTATTCTTTTCTGCAACAAATCCTAAAGAAACAAACTTTCTAAACTCAACTGACTTCTCACATATTTCAGTGTATCATTCTTTTTACATGACAAGTAACCGATCTCATATAGTAACTCATCTTTCATTACATGTTTTCATTTTTAGTTTTTTAAATACCTATTCTCTAAAGAATGTCTGACATTTTAGAAGTAGGCTATGTATTATTTGTTTGTTGTGTGTGGATATTCTGCTTCTAATTGTAGTTCGGCAAACATATCAGAAAAAATAATAATACATATATATATTCTTTCAACATATGAATTTAATAATTTAAAATTTAGCAAATAAATAAGGCAAATATCCAAGAACAAATGCAAAGAAGGCTGATGTCATTACTGATCACAAATTCGATCTTCTGCATAAAGAGAATTTAGAAATTTGGTTGAAGACGAATAGGATATGATATTTTTCAGGTTGTACGTCGATGAAACGAAGAACCATGTGCTCTTAAACCGCTATGGTTAGTAGTCTACATGGAACATCATACCATCTTAATGTCCTTTATCTTCCCTTGATATAAATATGACACCCTGTATGAGTAGGCAAATAACATCGGCTATAGAACACAGTTGTTTGATGCGGTCTATTAAGAATGGACAGAAAACTTTGGATGAACCATAACCACAAGAGGAGCACTCAGAGCAACAGGAATAACCCCGATAGAGACAAGTTGTTATGCAGATTTCTCTCACTAATTAAGGAGTTAACCAATGCTTTGTTAAACTAACTATAAAACACTAACCAGCCACAGGTAGAGTAGCCGCTTTAGCAGAAAAACTGCTTAGAGGAACTGATCAAGGGGGCACGGATCACAAGCCTATTAGGATGAAATATTAAGGATACCGAAAAATATAGTGGTTAATAATTATAGAAGCGCGATAGCTTTATTTCACTCTGAGTACTTACACTAACTATATATCACAAATTTGAATTGAATGTACAACAAATAGATATCATGATGTATCTATATTACTGATATCGTTTTGTTATTGAGCAAATAATTTTATATTATTTGGTAAGTAAGATTTAAATAACGAGTCGTTATTTTTTTATATATTATATACACTATATAATCTATGTATAAAATTATTTATTAATAGTTATGACAATGTTGAAGCCATTATATGCTCAGACCAATAGACTAACTCAGTAATTACTTATTACATAATTATCTAGTACCTATATAATAATATATATAGTCTTTCGGAATGGCTGTGAAATATATTTAGGGCTATCTAAATTCCTATAATCAATATATTATTTTTTATATCACACACACACCTAATATAATTATATTAATTATATATTATATCAAATCAAAGAAGTTCATTTATACTATTACTTTTTAATATAATCAATTAACTGCTTATAGTTACATAACAGTATCTTAATAACACGAAATAAATGGGAAGAAGTTTTTAAGACTAATTGTATATTAATTATTTGACCTAATCGATAAAAGTTAATACAGAGATACTTTCTAGTGACTGAGATCACAATCATGTAAGTCTATTTAAAATTTTATTACCTCTAAATAAATCCTCAGTGATATATGCTAAATTCAGTAAATTCGAGACTTTGTCAAGAGCACTCTAGCGTGAAATATGTGTAGAGTTTAAGTAAATTTGAAGTATCTCATATGTTCGATGTGGAGAAATCTACAGAGGTGTTATGGAATATCTCTTAGACTCAGTATTATTACTAATATATAAAAAGTATAAAGAATGTAAGTGATGTGCATTAGTATATTGGCTAGATATATTATAAAATATCGAACGTTAGAGGATCATCTGAAAATACCAGTATTAGATATCAATAAAACAAAAAACCTATAAAGATATCGATAAGTGCTTGTAAAGCACACAATAATTCCTCATGAAAAATTGTTGTATATTTCAACGATTTGATAAATCTCCCAAACACAATGAATTACTAGATTCACATCGCAAGCATCTACTAGCATAAATGGAATATAAGACTAAATATAGTAGTAATATCTTCACGGTGAAGAAAGAGATTACTCTTTCTCACGAATCATCCTAAGGTAGTGATTTAGACCTCTTGTATATTCATGTATCTTGTATCTCTTATGTAATCTTTCATACTGTATCTACGTTTATCTTGTATATCGTAGTTGTTAGTATGCTTCTTAGTACGTATCTTGATATCTTAGTATATCTATTGTATCTTCAAGTAAATTAAATAGACTGATAGTGAGAGTAAGAAAGTATCTAATATGGAGAATTCTAAAATCGTGTCGGTAAAAAAGCGGTGATTGGTTAAAAATTAAGAAGATAATATCGTCTTCAAATATACGATAGCCAACCATTATTTTTAGGCGGAGGAATAGAATAAATTAGATATTAATAATGACTTAACTAGTATAGCAAATATTTAGAGGGAAATGATTAAAGAAATAAGTAATAAAGGAGCCAAATATAGATAAGTAGCAGCAGGCTCGTTAGTAGTAAATGTCCAAGAGGACAGACAGAGTTGATATACCTCTAGTCAGTACAGAAAGTAGCTTAGGCGCTTAATTAATTAGTATATTACTATTACAGAAATAAGTATATGTTATTTATATATATATATATTGTCAGAGATTAATTATGAAAAAAAGTGCTTTCATTAAATAGAAAACCATCATAGTCACTATCTCTTCATTAAACTTCACTTCTCCTCTATCTTTCGTATTTCCCTCGGATGAATGTAACGCTAAGTATGCATAACTATATTTCTCGTTGAGCTCAGTGATAACGGATATCTTTAGAATATCTCTTAATGGAGTTTATTCGTTCTAAAGTTCAAATCATATGTGATTATGGTAAGAGAGTATCCTCAATTTCCATTAAATTTCAGCTATCACTCTCGCTGACGCGCAGATTAGGTGATATAGAGCATCTAGCGCACACTTTTTTAGTGAGACGTCTTACTGTTTAATATGCGGATCAGTTATTTCACTATCTCCTCGTATTGAATTTTTAGTGCCTATCTACTACACATGCTTCTTCTATAAATTTTGTCTAGTATGTATGTCTCAAAGAAGAGTTTTATTTCACACGATAAAACAAAGAGTGGAGATTTTTAGAGGTATATAAAGCTGTAAAAGAGAATGCGGAGTGAGAAGGACGAAAGCTGAGAATGAGACAGATCATATATTTGAGAGATGACAGAACACTCGAGTACACTGCAATTTCGTGAGCTTTCTATATCTTTTGACACAGTTATCGAAATGCCTATGGCTTGGACATCAGACGACGCAGTACCAGAAGACGGGAAAGCGATCCGGATCACAAGTGTGTGATGTTTTCTCTGATCTATCAACACAATATTGCGGCACGAGATTATATGGAAGCGCGCCATACTGGATATAGCGTGAAGATATCACTACAATTATACTTCATCGTACGATTTTTCGCTCAACTCACTATGCCACCTAGTGAAAAATAGAACAGGAGAAATCCTTCTATGTTGAGTCCGTCATGAGAGTAAGAATACATACTGCAATAGAGATTTCTTATCAATCATTCGTTAGAGTGGCTCACAGATAGTATAGTCCTCTTCTTCTACTATTTTGTCTTCTCTATCTCTGGTAGGATATTAAATCAACTCAGGATTTGCTTTGTATTTCCTCTACGATGGTGCTCTAGAAGCGAATTAGAAAGATACAGAATCCACTCTCTGGCTTCCACATGTTACTTACGGTTTACTGAACTTAAAGCTCACTAGAACCGTGACATAGAGCGGTATAGGAGGATTTCAAGACGTGATTTCGAGAGAGTTGCAAAACTAACCTAGGAGTTTTTTGGTATAATTAAGCTAAAACATTTCCCGATCCGGTGTTTATTAATTAAATATAAAAAACAGTTGTGTGTTACTCGTGTCTATGGGCCAAAATGGACAGATATATGACAATTATACAAACTTTCAAAATCAATTTATAATTGATATAATATTACCTATAATTGCAGTTTTTCATATTATCATTATCAATATAAATGACAATCCTACCCTGGGGAAGACCACTCAACAATGCTATAGCTATAAATACGTATTAAATTACTCACTTCATTATATCAATTTATTATAATTATTGAAGTGAGACGTATATCACAAATCAGCTACAAACCTGCATTCCTCGGAGGTAGTACCTATTGGAGGACAACTTCTAATTATACTTATTCTAAAATTTTACTAAAATATTTAGGGTGAATAAAAATATGGTTGTTTCAATCCCTCAAAACTCAGTTCCTTATTATTCATATTTACTATTTATTATGTACATTATATATATATTATGTAATCTATTTTAAATACTAAAACGATAGATAGATATATATCTTATTTCATAATAGATGCGATGATACACACGAGCACATGCTGATGCATATTACCTTAGAATATAATTGCTTGTGAATGAAAGGTAGATACATAGCTGAAAATAGAAAGGTAGGTAGATTTCTAAATGGATAAATAATAAGTAGAGAGGTAGATAGAAAATATTTGAAACACGTAGCCGGACAAATTGGAATAAGTTCCCATGTTTGAACGATTGGAAAGTTGAAAGAAATCTTATCACCTAGGAAGGATCCCCTTTATATGTTATTTAAGCTAGACTATAGAAGGATCAACGTGATCGCTTTAACGATGGCAACTTGTTTATTTTCGTTGAGTTCTGCCTTTGGAAGATCACGTAGTCGATTACTTACTTACAATTAAAAGTTTGAATCTACTAATCTACTATTTTTGCCTTTCTTAAGTGACTGCAACGAAATGTCTCATAATTGAGCTGAGAGTTCAAATGTATCTAATAATAGATATATTTGCTTCTTGTAAATTAGCGCTAATGTATCGTTAATTAATAAATTAAATTAATAATTGATCATTAGTTTGCGATAAGTTGATGCTATGTCGTATTTTTTCACTCATGGAGTAATAGCCTCAGTCTGTCGATGCTAGTTTCTCTAATATTTAGTAGCAGTACATAATTATATATGTCACTCGAACAAATAAATCAATTAAAGATTTGGCAGAATTACATTGTAGATTGGGTAAAATGTAATGCAAGGTTTTTGCTTTTAAGTGTATCAACGAAAATATGTATCACCACTTCACATTGCACTCTATTTCCGATATTCTTTTATCAGCACTATCAGTGAGCCTTATCAAATGCTAAAAGATTGATAGTAGCTTGTATACGCATAATTTTTAAAATATACCACAACACAGTATGAGAATTCTCTATTTCATCAGGTATTCTCTCTCGGCCTAAAGGATAACAGTGTATATGAGGAGGAGAAAACTTATTAGTTTAAATTATTAACACTGTGTTACTCATATATGCCACTTTGTTAACTAATTTGAGTTATTCTCATTTCTCTCATGCGTTATTACAATTATCTCTCAATTAATACATCCCTGAGCTAGTAAATGTACATTCGTGTTGGTCTCCTATCATTGAGGTTTTCGAATACTAACAGATCTCACTACTCGTGGGTGGGTAGGTGGGCAGCTTCCCGGGTTGCCCAGTGCAACCCTGAGAGAGATAGCTCTAGACATTACCCTTTAGTAAATATGATCGCGTTATCAATAAACTCCTCTAGTCTGCGCGTCAGATATAGAATAGGATTTAATAACACTTTATGCATTCGTAGACAGCAACATTGTAGACAACGAGGTTGTGTACAGTCTCATAGTGATTCGAATATGACTATATGTAGGTCTCTGAGACGCCCCAGACTCAGGGATATGAATAGAACTTCAAGAATTCGCACATATATCATCTTCTCATAAGACTTCTCGCACGAGAGTACATCATTGAGACTATATAATAATTATTACTAATATCATTCTAAGCTCTGACGTCCACATTGAGACTATGATTCACATACTCCTAGCTCTGACGTCACATTGAGACTATGATTCACATACTTCTAGGTCTGACAACATATTATGTTGTTGTTGTTACAGGACGTGTAACATATTTATTCTCATGATACAGTAAAAACTCTCTATTACTTTTTTGGAAGTTATAATATATATATTCTACAAAGCATTATTATTTGTAGAAACAATACCGAGAATACAAATATACTGACAAGTGTACATCAACAGTTATTTGTGATTCGTCAGGTAAGTTTTATTTTATTTTTGCCTTTATTTTATTATTATAATAGCAAAATTATTAGTTTATTATATAAATATATTATGAGTAATATTTAATTTAATTATATAATTTGTTACCAAAAGTTACCAGGACATTGAAGTCAGTTAGATATACTTATTAAATAATAATTAGCTGTATTATCAGAGGTGGGTCGAGAACATTCCAAGTGCGAGCGTCTGCGCTCCTAGTTCTTTATAACTTTTTTTTTTTTTTTTTTTTTGTTTTGTGTTTTTTATACGGCCAGCTAAACCGTGCTACCCTATAAAACAGGCTATTTCGATGATAGAATTGTATATACATGAGTCCGCTAATACGTTCTCTCCACATACTCATATTTGTTGAGTGAAAACGACTCTTAAATTACTGAGTACTCAGAGCTCATGCAGCGCGACAATTTTAAGCTTAAGTCCAAGACGTCTTTCTCAACGATCTATATTCTTATTTTTAGCAATGTGCATCATCATTGTTGGTTTAGTTTTAGAAATAATTTGTTTCAAGTAATCTTGGCAAAAACTTGCGTTCTTTTTTAAGCAGGGTATTTATTCCGAGAATATAATATTGTCAATCAGAATCTACGAGTGCAATAAAGTTGATTGAGAGTGAATTGGGGAATTATAAATATAAGATCAAGGATTCACTCACTCTAATATGTCAGTGAGCTTTTGATTCTCGACAGTCATCCTCTTCTCCACTGTAAGAGCCTTTTCGCATCTATCTATTCGCTAATATATTTTTTGCCAATAATGAACATAAAGATTAATATAGATAAGCCTTCTCATAATTAATCGCACAGATAATAATTAACAAAATAATTAGCATATTTGTTGTCTTCCTCTTTAAATAGTCACTTATATTATGATATTCATATTTAAAATATATTACTTCTGAACACAATAGGATTTATCAGTCCCGCATCAACAATGCTATGTATCAGCATTTCATATAATGTATAAAATATACTCCCTAAACAGCTATTAGAAGTAGATAGTACAAATTTTAGCGATCGCATCGAGTGCAATATCTCTCTCACGCACTAGAACACTGATACCCTAATACCTCATCAACTAATCTAACATGCTTAACTAACCTAACATGAACAGTGAGATTATTCACTACACGTAACGTATTATCTTATAGCCTATAGAAGATGCTCAGATATAGAGACAGCCTGACTACTCGTCTTACACCTAACCTACATGCTATAATCTAACTAACACTAAATCTATAACCTACTAACACATAACTTAAACATAATACATAACATAATATTAATAACTATATAATATATAATCAACATAACCTAACTATAACTATAATACCTAATCTAAATAACTCTCTCTACCTAACCGTAACGCTAACCTCACTATATCACTATATACATTCCTATCCTAACTAATCCTAACCTAACCTATATCATATACTATAACCTATATAATCACTAGCTACTAAGGCTTTAAACCTATATTACTAATAACATACCATAAACATAACATAAATACTATATATCAACATAATCTATTAATATATATCCAATAACATAACATGAACATAACACATAACATACATAACAATAGATCATATTAATACATAGACATAATCATATACATATACCTTTAATATCATCACCTGTGCATACTTGACATAATCTAACTATCCACTAATTATTATATATAATACATTATAACCTAAACTCAAACTTGGTCTGATATAACCTATAATAACCTAACAAACTAACCTAATACTTATAACATTAATAACCTAACTAAAATAGCTCCTAACTACTTACTAACCTATATAGTACTTAACTTAACCTAACTAACCTAACCTAATCTTAATCTAAATACTAAACCTAACCTACTAACTAACCTGATACTTAATACCTATAATTCACTATAAATCACTATAACTAACCTCTAATCTATATGCCTATTTTTTACCTATAATCATAAACCTTAACCTAACTATAAGTGCACCTTCCAGTTTTGCTGTCCACATAGACTTATTTTTTTTGGAGATGTTATGTTCACTACTCTATATTTCGCTTAATCGATCCCATTTTACTTGTTCATTATATCATTTATGGCTAAGTTCTAACAACAATAACCAAATAATTAAGAAGAAATCCAGGTATACTTTTTCCTGAAAATAAAATAAAAAAAAAAAAATGAGATTATAGAATGTTTGCTCGATATTTTATTTATTCTATGTATTCATTATATGTAATATACCCCGAAATTCAAATTTCAATCCCATTTTCCTAATACTGAGTATGGGTAAGCGCGTTATTTACCATACACGTTTTATTTAATTTAGATAATTTTTCTGTATCTATAGTCACATTTTGATTTAATTACTTTATATTATTAGTTCTTGCTTAAAAGTTATTTAGTGACTCATAAGCACATTATAGGTAATGCAGACATTAGCTCACTCACCTATAAAATAATGGAGATATGTTGTAACTCATCAGACCATAATTCTAATTTTAATGAATTTATAGATAAATAATTCAACCTTTATGATTGATTGCAGTTATTATAATAAAAGAGGTTAACATATTGCAAATATTTTTATTCATATAAGCATATACTTATTTTTTTTTTTATTTTATTTTATCTATTTATTATTATTTTTTTTTTTGAATTTTTTCTTTTTAAGGAAAATAGTTTTTAATTAAAAAACGTTCGTAGATGATTTTAATTTTTTTTATATATAATTATATTTTTTTATACATATATTGTTATTATATAAAAACATTTTTTAAAAACTAACAATCGTATTGAATTTTATTTTGTGTTTTGTAAGTAATTATATTACTTACTTTTTATACATTCCATATCAGAGATATTATAAGTACATAAAAAAGCGCATATTCTATTGCCTTTATAAATCTCCAATAATAAAGTCATATAGATTAAAAGGCAGAAATCACACTCGACTCTAAATCGATAACGTATTTACGATATAACCTTTGATATCTATAGTTAGTTTACATATATGTGTCTTTTTGTTATATATCGTATATCTGTTAAATATCTATATAAAGACAATATTCTTATAAATTTATGTTCTTACCTACGATAGAAACAACTCAAATATCCATATATTAATATTAATCATTAATACTATATGACATTTGAGAGAACATTTAGATCATTTGTGAGACTATTTGACAGACATAATATGAGCATTTAGACTATATTAGACATTTTGATACATTTTATATAGCAAATATTGATGTAAACATATTAGGACAAAAGTGATACATTCCAAAATTGTCAATATTTATCTTTAGCTATTTTAAAATATCTTATAAAAATGTGTATATTCTTCAAAATGGCAGTATATAAAGTTTTTATTATGGATATATATATATATATATTATATATAATTATAATATATATATATATTAATATATATATATATTAATATATTATATTATATATTATGTATATTATATTATATTTATATATATATTATATAAATATATATATGTATATATATCTATATATATATACTTCTATATATATATATATATATTATATTATATTCTATATATTTATATTTATTATTTATATATATATATATGATATTATTAATATATTATATTATATATATATATAATATATATATAGTATTATTAGTATATTATATATCTATATAATAATATTATATATATATTATTATATTATATTATTATAAATTTATAATATATATATTATTATATATATATTAATTATTATTGAGTACTCACCGACTGGCCGTGGCGTAATGGATAGCATTTGATAAGTATGAGATGTCAAAAAGATAAAGAGTAGTTATTTAGAATTAATAGAATTAATAGAAGTAGTTTTAAAAGAAACACATAGAACTTGACTAACGTAAGGAGAGTTAGTATAAGTTTTTGAATGTTGGAGAATTCAGATGGTTCTGAAGAAATACATTTGTTTCAGACTGTTGAAGAAACTTTTTAGAAAAAGGAATTTGAGCAAATATACATAAATTTATATAAAATTTTAACAAAATTAAATCTATTTTATAATTATTATCGGATAAGTAACAACCTACATAATTTTAAATTATTCTTTTTTGATGATTATTTCAAAGATTATAAGTTTAATTAATTATATTATTAGTTCAATCATATTCATTTGTATTTAGTTAATATTTTATTATATAGAAAGAATAATGAAGAATAGTGACATTAGGTACGGAGTTTTCTATATATTAGTTACAATATAGAAGTGAGAATGTGATCAATAGCAACACACCTAAATGTCGCGTCTGAGTATACTCAGTACGAGTTATGAGCAGTCTTGCCCTAATACTATATGCGATCAGCCTACAGTTACGTGTTACTCAAGCTGTGTGGTATGTATAGGTCGAGTCTTAGAGTGGTGTCAGTTGTATTACTTTATATATCATTCTATACTTGAGTCCGTTTGCCTCAGATTAATATATTGAGCACCTACCGCTTACCTAAGATTAGTAGCTTTGCCACACGGTATGATGTGTGTTATAAACTGTAAATAAAAATTATATTCTAGTATTATAATATCTATATAGTATATATATATATATATAATATATTATATATATTATATATATTATATTAGTATATTATTATATATATATATATTTATTAATAATTATATGATATATATGATATATATTTATTATTATATTATTATTATATATATATTTATATATATATTATATATTATATATATAGTATTATATATAAATATTATTCTATTATTATTTTCTTCTGATTCCTCTACTTATTATTATTTTTTTTGTTTTTTTTTTTTGTTTTTTATCAGACATTATCTAGGGCACCTCCTATTTGATAGAGCTTACCGGGTCTAGCCGCTTCTTAGTGAGCCGTGACTAATTTTACAATCACATACTATATATATATATATTAACAAGTTACCTGTGAAGCACAGTAATTCACATTTAGTAAGGCATAAGAACTAGAGTTCAGGAAGCAGGTGGCTGGAGAAACAGACGAGTGGACTGAGATTTTTGAATATTAGAGTAGGTAAAGCACGAGGATAAGATTGGAGTATTCCGTAGATATTGACGATGTTAGGCTTACGTGAAACTCTGCGTCAGATGACTTTAATCTCACTGAGAGTAAACAATGAACGTGGCTAGGTATAGAGTCTGTAGGCACGCCCCTGCATGGTCAGAACTATGTGACTGGACGACTCGTGCGTGAATATCCTAACACATTATAGGTTGCTTTGACTAGGTAATCCATTTTATAGATGATATTGGCATTAATATATACTTATTAGGTAAACTACTTGATTGGATGCCGACACAGAGCAATTCCGTAATGCTAACTCTCTACCTTGTCGCGGCTAGAAACGGGATACAGAAGGTAACGACGTATCATATATAGGTGGATACAGAGACTAACGCGAGAATGGCAGAAAGATATCCCCAATACGAAGACGCTTGTGCCGCTACGGTAACATTTAATTCGAATATTGTGATAAAGCACCAATACATACTCAATATTAAGTGCCTAATACTTACTAATTATGTGCTGATGAACACTCAGTCAATCAGATTATAGTGTCAGTATGAATTAGACTAGAAATGATAAAACGGAGAGATCAGTTTAACTATAAGTCTTTGTTAGGACTCCAGTTTTGACTACAGAACAGGAACGTTAATATCCACGAAAGATGCGCGGAGATAAACTCTCACTGAGCCACATCCAGCAAAATGTAGAATGCAAGTACTAATCATACAAGATGCAGGAAATGAGGCCCAATGTATGAATTACTGAGAGTAAGTAAATGTATAGTTAAGAGGAAAAATAGATCTCTGAGCAAGTCTAAAATAATCTATACTCCTTAATTTTTTTTTTGAGGCACTGATATAATAGAGTGCACTCTATAGCATATTAATCAGATGTTTTGTTATGATAATGAGTTGAGAGTTTTTCCAAGAACAATATATTATATGTATTATATGTATATAGAATAATGACAAAGTTGATGATTATAATATTTGTTCGCAACTGGAGAGTACGAAGAGAAACCGTCGAAAGTATATTGGATAAGTTAGATAGGGGTGTCCTTTAGAGAGGGAGATTTGCAGAAGTTGAGGGTTTTTAGATATTGAAATTTTCACAAAGGATTTTAGATAATTATCGAAAGATGCATAGTTTTAGAAAATTACCTAGGTTGGGTTCAGGACAAGAATTCGGAAAGTATATAAATGAAGAATGTCTAATCAATTAAATGAAAGTACTTATTACTAGAGTAAATATTCTGGTGAATGGATACTTGTAAGTAATGAGTAGAATAAAGTGAGTCGTATAGTACATACATGGACATAATAGAAGTAGTATAAAAAGAGACATATGAATTGATATCATATGGTTTATAAGATTTTAAATTGAAAATGTAGTGAAAATAATGTAGGAGATAAGACAGAACTGAGGAACACCAACATATTTAGACAGTTTAAAAGGAAGATTAAAAATCTAGATCAACTCACAATCAAATACATAAACAACATAACTGAATTATATTATTGAGTAAATCAGTTTATAATTGATAAAGAAAATAACGATGACACTATTGATAGTTATGTCAAATAGAGAGATAAACAAGCTAAAGATCATCAACAAATAGATGAGGGAGCATTTGAAAGAAAAAAACTTGGTATGTTAGAATAATAATAATAAGTATAGATAATTACTCCCACTGTCTAATAAATATGCACTATTAGGATAATATACTGTTCAGCGCACTAACCACTGAATAGTTCTCCCACACTGATTAGATATATCTTAATGATAATTAATTGATGTCGAGAAAAACTATATTATTTCGAGATCTTTTAAATTAGGAAAGTAAAATACCATAATAAGTATATATACTGATATAATTAAATAAGTATGTAATAATACTATCTGAACTAGTCACTGAGATTAAGCATATCATTTGGACGTATCGGTATTAATGAGAGAATGATAGAATTTCAACAGTATTATAATCTAAATATAAAAAGATATAAAATAGAAATGATTATGATAGTAAGTATGAAGAAAGAGTTTAATACAAGAATTGAATCGTTAGATATTGAATAAATCAATGGTAGTAGAGCTCTCATATAGTCAGATAGTTTAGAACGATCAGCAGATACATATCCACTTTATTAATATCGAGAGAATAAGGTTAGATCATGTAGTTAGTGATCACAACATCAACATAGTGAGAATGTCAGTGAGATCATAAACTAGGTTCTAGATTTGACTCTAGAGATAAAAATATAATAGTTTGAGGCCAAGCGATCTTAGGGATTCGCCAGCCTCGGAAGACATCACCCACAATATCTAATACTTCAAGTGAATGAATGGAATATATAGATCCACCGGACACCTCACATCGCTATTATCACAATTAATACGATTCATGAGACTCATCTAAGGAGTCCAAGCATTGCAATTATCACTAATCAGATGTCAATAAAATTGATATAATAACCAGATCAATAGGTAAATTAATGACACACTGAATGAAGGATGAAGAGTACAGAAGATGACAATTGGAGTACAAATGCCCAGAATGGATTACATAAGTCGACAGGTTGTTAATTAGTATAGTGAAATAAATAGGAGGCAGAGCAAGTAAGTAATAGTCTTAGTGAGAGTAAGGATGATTATTAGCAATACATGTACGAGTCATCTAATATTATCGAATTATAAGAGAAGAATATGGAAAGGGGCAAATTATATCTAGAAGTTGTTAAGAAAAGAGTATGTATTTATTAGGGCAGAGAGTTCAAGAAAGATTAATTAATGTAGGTGAGATAACAAGGGAGTTTAGACATAAGTACTATACCTATCGTTTTAATTGAAAGAATATCCAGCTTTATGTCTAAGTCAGAAAGATGTATCACTTAGCATACGAGACATTTAATTACATATAGCTGAATGAAAATTAGCGAGTAGTAGATAGATGATAAATTCGCGAATTTTTATTCCATCCCCACACGATAAGGAGACATACGAGTACTCATAAGCACCTCCGATAATTCAGATAGATACAGCATACCATATTCGACTATATGTGATTATCCATGCTTAGAACGAGTAATAATGATTCTTAATACGATAATATTGAACAGCTAACATATTTGAGGCACACAGTGTCAAATTGCTTTTTAATTTATACGGGACTAAATACGTATATGTTTCCAAGGTACAATTTTTTTCTTAGAATAAGTGAAAAGTATACTCGATGTACAGAATTAGTAATCGAAATAATCAGAATGTGATGCACCCGCGTAATATAAATAAGAGATAAATATCGGATCGATAGGTGTGTTAAAGTTTTTCATAAGAAAATAATGATATGGTAATAATACATATTATTAAAATTTAAAATTGTGTCTCAATCCGTCAGAAAATTCCGATCGCTTAAATAATTTCGGAGTTTTCCATAAGAAATATATTAACTATGGATGGAATCATACATAATTTTAATAATCCATAATAATTATGAATTTCATAACTTTCACTAAATTTTATAATATGCTTATTGCACGTAGTTTTCTAAAGAATAACTTGATGACGTAAATTACAATATTAATAATATACCTTATATAATTTATATGAATTTGATAATTTTATAGTTATGTTATTTACTAGTTTTAAAAAAATAAGTAATAACTGTTGAATGATAATTGTAAGAGAAAATATTAGAATGAATTTAATAACATAGTATATTCCAATGTATAGCTAGCAAGACCATTGTGAATCGATCATATGACTAATTAACAATTAAATATCTTATAAATATTATTGAATTTGATAATTCCAATTTTTATGCTTCTTGCTAGTTTTCCAAAAATAAATAACTTTCATAAACAATTCCACAAATATTAAATATTATTACAAAAAGTTTATGAATTATGAAATTCTAGGAATTTTCTGCTCTCAATTAATTCAAAAAACAAAACTAAACATTGACAAATTAAATTTTAAAAAATCTTAAAATTAAATGAATTTGATTAATTCATAATTTTAATTAGTGCGAGTTAAATTTTTTCATCAAAGAAAAAAAAAGAAGTATCTCGTAAAGTACAGATTATACATTAATTAAATTCTTAAAAATTAAATGAATTTAATAATTCATAATTTTAATTAACGATATATGAGTCGGAGGTACAATATAAAAACAATGCAATAAAATAAATAAAACATTCACATTATGATTTGTTAATTGTCTTGTATTTAAGTACTTCTGACTATGTTTCAAAGATATAATATTGAGATTTATGACTAATGACAAAGTAAAATAATATCTTAAAGTTATATGAATATTGATAATGTGTCATCTAATAATTTTATTCTTACTACTAGTGTTCAAAGCCAATGACTTGATATATAAATTACAGCTATAATCAAAATCTAAAAATTATTATAGAATTTGATATTTCAAGAATTTTATGCGATTTGTTAATTTTTATCACAGAGTAAATTAAATTTATTGTTTCATTTATTCAAAAGATCTTACAGAAAAGGTTTGTAAAGTTTTTCAATACCAAATATTTTATGCTGTCAGCTAATTTTCAAAAGAATTTAAAGAAATAAGAACTTGTATAGACAAGTCAAAATTTAAATCATTAAAATTTATTTATTTGTATTGCTTAATTTTTATGCTTCTTAGTTCATAAGAGTATCAATAAGAAATCAAATCTTGTATGACTATAAAATCATCAAATAAAATCTTCAAATTATGAATCTTGTAATATATTAATATGATTTATATTGTATTTGACATAAGTTATTTCAAATGAAATACTTACCTATATTGATTACTAAACTCAAAATAATCTTATATTGATACTATTATGAAATTATAGATAAATTCATGATTTTTATGCTTATACTTAGGTTTTTCTAATACAATTCCGTTGATTATTTGTATTTTCAACAAGTTGTTAATTAAGTACCAGACTTTGATTAATATTATTCAAATGGATATAATAGTTTAATCATGCACTTAATACACACATTCTACCCTATTGCAAGGAGTCTCAAACATGATTTTGAGTATCGAGATTAATTATATCTCATAATTTATAATGAATTACTTATTAAATGGATGGATATGATGTCTGTTATTAATGGATTCTATAAATTATAGAACATTCTCTGATAGTCTAAGTTCTTTCAGAGAGACAGAAAGTATACATTAGTATTAGACAGAAACGTCTAATTATCATAAAGAATATTATGATTTGATTATATTCAAACATTTAAACACACTGGAAACTATATATGGTACCCTACTACTGACAGTATATAAAAATAAGGAGATAGGCTTATAAAAAAAAGTATGAGAAAATAGGATTAGAGGCAACATCTGTAAGATCGGCTTAAAGAGTATATTAATCTAGCCATTCAGTTAATATATTACTCAGTCTTGATTGACAAATACAAGACTAAAATATATCTCTGTGATATTAGAAATGCTATTTCATATACGTTATATTCCTTTCTAATGCGCAAAAAAAGGTACTCTGATGACAGATCCAACTGTTCGAGGAGGAAGTCATGTAAAATTATAGGGGCATGTATGAAGCTAATAAGTATTAATATTTTAATATTTTTAATAGTTTCTGTGAATATATTAAGAATCTTGACGCACATACTTAAAGTCTTATAAAAATCATGAATTTTCAGATTATTCGTAACAAATATTTATGCTTTCATGCTAGTTTTTCAAAGATATGATTAACAAGAAATATACTTAATGACTAAGTAATTAAGAATATCGATAAAATTATGAATTTAGAATATTGATCATTAAAATTTCATTAAATTTATGATTAGATATTTATATAAAAGAAATAAATATGATGTCTATAATTTCAAGAAATATTTGTTTCAAATTATGAAATTTTGCTAAATATATAGTATTCATGATTTTTAATTGCTTCTAATGCTAGTTTTTCAAAAGAATGATACTCTGAATGACTAAATGACAAATATATTAAATAATTATTGTATACTACTATTGGATATAATTTAATAATTTCACTACATTAAAACTCTATGAGCTTATCTTAGATCTAGTGAGAATCAAAAGAACAGAATTTCGAATAGAGAGCATTAAAAATATATAGATATCATATATATATAATTAAATCATATATTATAATATGAATGAATAATGTAGGGATAAATTCAAAATTCTTACTCGACTATAACTAGACTTATGTTTTTTCAACTATTTAGAAAATATTATAGAATATGATAATATAGAAATATATATATAATTATTGAGAAATCACAATTCAAGAAATTACGAGAAATATATCGAAGTCTATATTAATATTCATCAATATTTATTTAATTGATCTATTCATGCACATAGAATAATGTTGCTAAATGAAAGTATTCGATGAAAAAAATGACTGTTAAAAATAACTAATTTCAAGTATTACGTATAATATAATCTTCCTATCTGTGTATATGAATCAATTAAATAGACTTTATGCTTCTGCTAATCTGTATTTCAAGAGTACAAATTAACTTGATTATCAATATTACTAGAGAAAATACATAAGCTATCTTAATACAATATATTATGTTATATTAATTTTTCATGTAATATTTTTAGTGTCCTATACTGGATGCAAAAGTCTATAATCAAAAGCATAAGATGAGTATATAAGTGATGACTATATTATATCATATTTATATAATTATTCTATTTGATAAATATATTAAATTATTTGATAATATTTGATACTAATTATTTTAATTATTATGCTATTATTATTATTTATTTTCAATAAGAAAATATTTGTTGAAATTAATTTTGTTCTTAGTTACTTGATTTATTTAATATTCTTTGCTTACTCTTTCTTCTTAAATCATGATATTCTTAATTTCTCTTTTCTAGTTTCTCCAAAGAATCTTAATTTTGAAGATCAAATACACTACTCTCAATAATCTCTAAAATTCTAGTGACTATTCTTGCATAATTTCTTAAAACGAGAAATATATTACTTGATGACACACTTACAATTAAACTTTATCTCTAAATTTATATTTATATTCTGTACCTAGTTTCTTTCTTCTTATTCTAATTCTATGCTCTTCCTGCTCAGTTTTTTTAAAAGAAATAACTCTTTGATGCTTATCGAAACACCTAATTGCTCTTACAATCTCTTCGTAGTTTTATCATATTAATAATTCATCAATTTAACTGTTTCTGCTAAATTTCGAACTAAATTGATGCTATATATCATAATATAATATATTCTAAAATTTATCGCTATATTTCTGATAATTCCATTATTCTTATTGCTTCTTTCGCAGTTTTCAAACTTTAAATCTAATCTGATGGAAATCTCATTATATACTAATATCTTCATAAATTATGAATTTTGAATACAAACTTCATCAATTTATGCTTCTGCTAGTTTCTTCAAAAGAATAATCTTCACGCTACTTTGCTATACAATAAAATTATATAAATTATGCATCACTCTTATTTATCTAATTTCTTCTATTGCATTTTTCTTAATATTTCAAATAAAAACTAATATCTTAGAACTTAGTATCAAAAATCAATTGAATTAATTATTCTTAAATATCTTATGAATTTTGTTAATAAATAATCTATTATAATTAATTAATTTCTATACTTTATTTAAGTATTATTATTTATTTATTAAAAGATATACTTAAGGTTTATTATAAAAACATAATTTATTAAATATATTTTACTGTATATCTTGTCTATTCAACTATTGCCTGTAAGTATTTTAAAATGATTATGTGTTTAGACTTTTACTTTCTTAGATTAATACTTATTTTTCATAACTTTATAATATTCAAATATAATTAATCTTTTCTACATTTCCTGTTAATCTTTTTCATTACAACCACTTTAATATTTATTATTAATGGAAATTTCCTGCTATTATTTCAATATATTATATATTAATTATTTATATGTATATTTATGTACATAAATTAATATTATAATTATTTATTATTAATTAATAATCTTAAAATATATTTATGGAAGTTTATATATATATTATAATATTATTATTATCATTATCTGATAGTTTTTCACAATAAGAAAATTATAATTTGATTTATGTAATCATACTTACATATTATATAATTATCATATATTAAATATATATTATTGAATATTTTTGCTTTTTTAATTTTCTAAATATATTTTTTATCTTTTCTAGCTTTAGTTTAGATAAAGAAGAATAAAGAAGATATATAAATTGATAATTATTACTATGATTTGAGACAATGTATCATTTAAAATCTTTTGTAGCTATTAGAGATTATGAAAAATTGTACCTTATCAGATTAGTCTCTGCAAGCTTTGATACTAAAAGAAATAACACAATAAATGAATGACAAAAAATACTATAATAAAAAAAACTTCAAAATTTATGTAATTCAATAGCAAATAATTTTCTCCAACCTAATATGACTTTAGTATTTTTCACTCAAAAGAATATTTTTATACACAAATTTTTATATATTGGAGGCAATAGAAAGATTTTTACAATTATTATAAAATAATTGTATAAATTATTTAATTTGATAAATTTAATTATTATGATTATTATAAATTATATTATTTAATTCTATTATTATATATTATTATTTTCTATTCATTTATTGTTCGTAGTTTTTTATACATTTTTAGAATTAGTATAATTAATATTAATTATATTATTATTATTATTATTATTATGTATTATTAGTGATTTATATTTAATTTTTAGAATGACTATTATTTATTATTTCATTATTATTATTATTTTTTAAAATGTAAAGAATATTTTAAATCTTATCATAAGAATTCTTCACTTTTGTACGCTGTGCTAGGTTACTGTTGTTAAGTATTATAAATATTTTAATGATGATATTATTATTATTATGGCTGATGAGCCGGAGTCGAGAAGCATTGAATCTTCTAATGCAGCTATATTTCACTTATATTTTAATATAATTACATAATAATATATTATAGTATTATTATATTCTTTAGTTATTTCAGAGTAAGAAATAGCGTATGGAAGGGGGCGAGGGAAGTAGTGAATAATTAATTAAATCTTAAATAAATTGTGAATTTTGTAAATTCATTAATTTTACATTCTATCTGTCTCTAGTTCTTTCAAAGAATAATAACTTGATGACAAATGACCAATTAATAATATATTAAATTATGAATTGATATATTATTTTAATTTATTGATTTTTTAAATAAGTTTTCAAAAAAAATATATAATAAATAACTATGATTGACTAAATCAATTAGTATCTTAAATTATGATTTGATAATTCTGATATTTTTATGCACTACTGTTAGTTATTTCCCAAAAAGAAATACTTGATGACGAATACAATTAAAATATTAAATCATAATTCTTTTAAAAAATTATTATTATATATTTAGTGCTGATGCTCTCTAAGTTTTCATAAAAAATACCTATGTACATAATACATTTATAATAATCTACAATAAATGGAGATATAATTCATAATTTTTAATAATTGTATATATTATATTATTATAATTTATTTATATCTTGCATAATTATTCTATTACAGAAATAAAGCAATAAATTATAATTATAAAAAAGTACAATTATAATAAAATCTTAAAATTATGAATTTGGAAATTCCATAATTCGGTGGTGAATAAAATTACCTGACTTCACTTTAAAACTAGATAATATAACTGATGTACTACATACATAAAATTATATATAAATCTTTCACAATAATGAAATTTATGATATTATTCTCATTGATTTATTATTTGTATATTTATTGTATGTTTTTTACAAAAAAGAAAATATCCTTTAGATTAGACAATACATAAAATAAATACTTAAATTATCAATTTAGATAATTCCATAAATTTTTATACTTCATTTATTTATTCAAAAAGAAAATTAACGTAATGAAAATACGAACAGGGAAAATCATAAAATATACTAATAAGTTATGTAATAAATCATTTTTCAAGGGTGTATCTATATATAAGCTAGTTTCAAATAAATAAATAAATAATAGCTCTCCCATCAAACTAATAATTAATCAATTCAAATAGTCTTAAATATATGAAATTGATAATTAACATTGATTCGAAATTACATGAACAAGCACTTGTTATTCAAAAATAAAATAAAATGCGTGAACTAAAATATACTAAATATTAAAGTCTTTAATAATTATGTATGAATTTACTAGATAATCATATTATAATTAAAATTTATGCTTCGAAAAGTTTGTCACTAGTAAGTAATATTTATAGGTAGATATTAAAATACAATTAAAATCTGATAAATTATTGAAATTTATAATTCATAACTATTCCTAGCTATTTACTGTAGTCTAGTTATATCAAAAAGCAATGATAACTTATATGATATGTGTAATCAAGTAATTTAAAATAAATTATTAACATTATATCTTTATTGCTAATTTATAATTTAATTAATAGCATTTAACTGGTTTTTTAAAAAATAAAAAAAATAACTTAGATGACAAATACAATAATAATTTCTTTAAAATTATGAAATTTGTTAAAATTCCTTATATTTTTCTATGATCTCTGAGCTATATATTTTTAACTCAAAAGAAATAGAAATATAATGTCAGAAATATATTATAATTATTATATAATTATTAAAATAATGAATTTTGAATCAATAATTCACAATTTTTTAGTGCTGTTACTGTCAAGCGTGATGTTTAGGCTGTGTATGACAAAGAATACATAATCTTTGAGGTACCAATTTTTATCAAGAAACAATAAATTAAATAAATTAATCGTTAAAATATTAGACAAATATTGAAATTAAATATACAATAAATTAGAAATTTGTATCTTACTATATGAAGGAAACTCATCTAAGTATAATATAGTCATTTATACTAATAGCACTTATACAATATTAACGAAAGTTATATTCATATGCATCTAATTATTAAAGCATATAATCATCCGAGTATTGAGCTTTGCCTGTGTTCATTTTAAAATCTCCCAATGCGTGTTCAGAGACGGTGTCATTGTTAAAAAATTCAAAACTTTTATATACTTTTTTTAATACCGGATATGATTAATGAAATTTTTATATTCAGGTAAGTCATGAAGATCCAGCAAAGTACGCAGAAACCAGGAAGAAGAGAAAATATTCTGTGACTTGTGAATTTTGTGGTGTCTGCTAAGTTTTTAAGTAGTTAATAGCCCCTTGATGAAAACATATATAAGTTATTATTCTTAACTTTTGTATGTATTTTGATAATTTTAATAATATTTTTACCATGTTCATTCTAACCAGTCTTACTCTTCACTTTGCAATTTTAATTAATTCAAAAGTAGATATTGCTTTGAGAGAGAAAAATATTCAATAATGAATTATTAAATTAGTTTAGTGAATTGATGGAGTATTGCAGGGAGCAAATAAGATGTTATAAAACCATGTCGTGAAATAATTTACAAATAGTTCTTTCCATATTCGCACATAAATACAATTAAATAATCTTAATATATTAAGAATTTGATAATTAATAAATTTTTAATGGACTCCCCGCTTTTCAAAAGAAAATAATTGAAAACAATAACATTTAAAAATCGTAATTAATTATGAATTATATGATAATTATCAAAAAAACTTTATGCTATATTATAATTATCTAATCTAGCTAATTTATTCAAGAATAACATGATGAGCAAATACAAATAAAATGCTTTATAAAATTTGAAATTTAATTACATTAATTTAAAATATTTATTGAATTCTGTAAATAGTTTATAAAAAATATACACTTGATGTTAAAACTTCACTTAAAATTCTGAAATTATTAATTTTAGTTAACTTTCACTATATATATTATCTATATCTACATACAATTATTATAGTTATTTAAAACCTTTATGCTAATAAAAGAAATCTTTGTTGACTAAAAATACATATTTAAATAAATTGTAAATTATGTATTTGATAATTTCATATGATTAAATTTATGCTTCTCTGCCTAGTTCATTTTACAATAACGATAATGACATTACTTTAAGTATTTATCATAACTCCTTGAATAATACCTACTCCGAATAAACAAAAGCTGGTTCACAGAGAGATAAATTTTTATAATATTCCACCTTTACTCTCCATTTAGAATAGGTTAGTTTACGTTAAATGTTTACTAACTTTAAAACTTTTATATATGGAGTAACACTGAAAATAAAAATACAATAAATATTTTATTATCAACTCTCAAATTATATATATATCTACTTTTATTTATTTTCATCTGACTATATTATATATAATATAGTTTAGTTTCTTTCAATAATACCATTATATTAATTTTATTCTCATATAAAAACGATTGACTTATTCTATGATCAATAGCATTTGTAATTTTGTAAAGGAGCATTCCACAGTCGCTCAATCGAATTATAAATAGGTGATGGAACGGTTAAGAGACAGAAATATTCTACAGTGATATGCTTATGTACTGTTTTTAGGTATGAGGGTGTTTCGACTACTCCTCCCATTCGCTCCGTTAGCCTATGCCATACCGTGGCGTTTAACGCTTTAACGTCGTATATGGAAACCGACGATATTTTAAAATATACAGCATAGAAACGAAATGTTTAATTCAGATTTGTCTCTGCAGAGAATGCCCAATATAGATTGAACTATAAAACTAGGTATAAGAGTTATTTGAGATATTTTCAACAATATATTTGTTGCTGTTAAAAAAAGAGATAATAAATAAGCAATTAAACTATTTTATAATTATAAGTAGATATAAAAGTGACAATATATATCTCAAGATCACCCATTACTTCGGTCAAATGATAGATTTTAGATCACAAACAATCAAAAAATTATTGTTAATTAATTAATTAATGTAATTAATGAGTAGATATAAGCACTATATTTAGAGAATCTTTATATCTCACGCACTTTGATAAAATTAATAGATAGACTTTCTAGTACTTTTTTTGATTTTAGTTTTTTAACTAATATGAATACCTATCTCTATTACCAAGGTATAATATACCGTAACGTAATGGACAGGAGGTACATAGGCATATCTCACGGCCTTCCGGGTGAACTTAAACGGGTTGGACTTAATATATTATCTCCCTCAGTCATCCGGAGATGGTGATGCTCCGTGGAAACACCTGGCTTCTTTTTTGGGTATTTATTATGGGTGTGCCTTCGGGTCGTTTCATGCCGCCTTCACCCTACTCGGGTATGAAACGTTCCTCCATTATTGTTCCCGTCGGCTCGTAACCCCCTAATCAATTGCTGTGTAATATATATATATATATATAATATATAACCTTTTACATAATTATATCATTTATATATTTTATAAGTTATTATTATAATAATATATATTATATATATCTATAATATATCTATATTAATATATTAATTAACATAATATATTATATATTATAATATATATATAATTATATGATATAATTAAATATACTATAATATTAAATATATATATATATATATAATTATATATGTAATATTAATCTTATATATATTATTATTATATATATATACTGTATGTCCTCTTCCGCGGGTCCCGAATCCCCAACATAAAAAAAATAAAAAACAATTTATTTTATTTATTCTTTTTTTTTAACATTTTCCTATACCAAAATTTTACATAATAATTCTAATGTGTTCTTCTTTCCCTGAGCTATTGTAGTTTATTTTGAATGACTATTATTCCCATTATTTAGTATATATTTTTATCTATTTTAATCACGAGCTTATCCTCTGGTAAACGATTCTCACTGTAACCACAATGAATTATACCAACAATGTTAATTATGCTTTTCCCTTGTATAGTCATATTTATGTTGATTTGATCTATTATTAATATAATATATATATATATATATATATTAATATATCTAATATATATATATATAACTATATATATATATATTATATATATATAATATATATATATATAAATATATATATATATAACACATATATTAACTTATACTATATAATTTTAAGTATATAAATTAATTATAAAATATATATATATTATATTAAAATTTATATAGTTAATATTATATTAATTATATTGTGAGTAGTGGGTTGTTGATCTAATATAGAACTATTTACTCATAGTACTTGGGGGACGAGTCATGGGGTGCGTGTAGTGTTATGCCAATATTTCTATAGGCCTATGGTGCCAAGTTCAAATTCATTAAAATATGTTGTTATATAGTTTTCAAGGGACATTATGAGAGTCTAAAAACAGCTAACACGGATAATTTAGAGTTCTCTTGCTCTCTCAGCTAATTCCTTCAAAATTTGCGGTGGCTGGCGATATACGATGGGAAATTATATGGGAATAAACACACACACGAAATAACTTGAGATGAGAGAGCATACACACTTTAGTAAAAATAATCAATGAATATTTGATAATTTACCTTTTTATGCTTCTACTAGTATCCAAAAGAAATAACTTGATGACAAACACAATTAAGATCTTAAAATTATGAATTTTTAATTTACAAATTTAATGTCTCTTCTAAATCTTTCCCAGAATCAAATGACTATTGACACTTCTTACCGTTAACATACTGAAATTGATAATTCATAATTTTATGCTTCTGCTAGTAGCAGAAAAAGTAAATAACTTAATTGCCAAATTCTTCAAATAAAATCTTAAATTATGAATTTGATAATTCAAAATTAGTAGAGGACATAGTTTTCAAAAAAAGAAACTTGATGACAAATACTTAAAGATCTTAAAATTAAGTGAAAATGTGATAATTTATTAAATTTTATGCTTCTGCTAGTTTTGAAAATAAATAACTTGATGACAAATACAAATAAAATCTTTAAATTTTGAATTTCATAATTCATAATTTTATGCTTCTGCTAGTTTTCAAAAAAAAACTTGAAGACAAATATAATTAAAATCTTAAAATTATGAATTTGATAATTCATAATTTTATGCTTCTGCTAGTTTTCAAAAGAAATAACTTGATGACAAATACAATTAAAATCTTAAAATTATGAATTTGATAATTCAAAATTTTATGCTTCTAATAGTTTTCAAAAGAAAAAACTTGATGACAAATACAATTAAAATCTTAAAATTATGAATTTGATAATTAACAATTTTATGCTTTTGCTAGTTTTCAAAAGAAATAACTTGATGACAAATACAATTAAAATCTTAAAATTATGAATTTGATAATTCATAATTTTATGCTTCTGCTAGTTTTCAAAAGAAATAACTTGAGGACAAATACAATTAAAATCTTAAAATTATGAATTTGATAATTCATAATTCTATGCTTCTGCTAGTTTTCAAAAGAAATAACTTGAAGTTAAATACAATTAAAATCTTAAAATTATGAATTTGATAATTCAAAATTTTATGCTTCTGCTAATTTTCAAAAGAAATAACTTGATTACAAGATACAGGTTTAAACCTTATATTATGAATTTATGATAAACATATTTTATGTTCTGCTAGTTTTCAAAAGAAATAGCTTGATAGAAAATATCAATTCATAATTTAAAATTATGAATTTGATAATTCCATAATTTTATGCTTCTGCTAGTTTTCAAAAGAAATAATAACTTGCTGACAATAAAATTAAAACCTTATAGTTATGATGATATCATGAATCTAAGAAACCGTTCATAGAGGAACCCATGCTTGCAAAGGTTGAACAATTAAAATCTTAAAATTAATTAGTTTTATAATTCATAATTTTATGCTGTCTGCTAGTTTTTAAAATATGAATATGCAAATTAACAAATACATAAAATCTTAAATTATGAATTTGATAATGTCATTAATTTCTGCATTTACTAGTTTTCAAAAGAAATAACTGTATAGATGACAAATACAATTAAAATCTAAAATTATGAATTTGATAATTCATAATTTTATGATTTTGCTTGTTTTCAAAAAAATAACTTGATGACAAATACGATTTAAATCTTAAAATTATGAATTTGATGATTGACAATTTTATCTCTTTTGAAAACTATTAGAAGCAATCACATTTATGTTCCTCTATTACTAAATCTTACATTGCTTTTTATCATTTATAGAAAATAATAAACTAATGAATCAGATATGGAGAAGCTGTCGTGGTTTTAAATTTTCGATGGATAGTGAATAAGAAAACATTGTTTTGAATATTTTATTTTTGGAAGGTTTTCATTTACAAAGAACGAATACGGGTCCTTAATCTGAAATATAGCCATGATATCTCATTCGACGGAAGGGTTAAGCTTATAAACTTGCTAGCTTTAATTCAAAATATTTGCTCCTGGTCAAGAGCCCAAACCTTTTCCAACTAAAATCACGACGGATATTTAGAAAACTTTGCAAACCATTAATCTACTTCCCTTTCTTTCCCTAGCATCATCAATAGATAAACCAACATGAAAAAGTTAAATTGTTATAACCTCAATTGTTCAACCTCAATTGTACAATTGTGGCGAAAGTAGCGGCAATCTCATACTCGCCTTATACAACTATTATATGATATAAAGACCATATATCAAGGATTCAGTTTAGTGGGGGGAACCCAACTACTCTTAATTTCACCTCTGCACTCGGCAAATAATTATACATTTGACATCGCTTAAGCAAGTTAAAAATCAGTTCAATAAGCAAATAATAATAATAATAATTTGTATGATACAATATTACCTTCTTTTCATGTTGTTTCAGGTCGTGCTCTCAAGGAGGTATGGATCATATTTCTTGACAACCATTTTGCCTTGCATTCTCATCGGACTTTTGGGAACACTCACTCATTGTTTTTCCCCACAAAATATAAGGTTTGTAAATAATTTGATATTGTTGTTCTCTTCATTTATTTATTTATTTATAATTTCTCTCTCTCTCTTTCTAAAATTTTCATAAGTGAAGAAATGGGGAATGACCATTTTAAGAAAAATATAGAATATAGTTTAAAGATAAAGATTAGTCTCAGCATGTAATAAACTTAAGTTTATTTGACAATATTTTAGTCTATTATTTTAGTATCCTTAGTTATAAGTTGGTTTGAAGCCATGGTGAATAATAAGATCAGGAGTCATTGCAAAGGTATTGATAATAATAACTATTATTTATCATTTACACAGTGACCGAATCATGGTGACGTTGTCCTGTCTGATTGTATTGGCTACTTTGTTTTCTGAATTGAGTTCCACTCTTCCTCCATCGGCTTCTGCAAAAGCACTTGACATTATGTTCTTCGGTCAAATAGCTCATCTAACTCTCAGCTTTGTAAATCACACCATATTGGACATTGTACGGAGAAGGAAAGATCCAGATGCTCTGTTCTACCCAAGATACAATAAAATATCTGCGCCTAAATTTATTACCAAGCCTTTAAAGAAATTCAGTGGAAAAATGAGAAATAATTTTAAATTATCTAGCGACATTTCAGTTGACTTTCCAGGAAACATTGAAGACGGGTTGACATTTTATCATAAGCTGGAAATTATATTAACTTTAATTGAGGTCTTCTCATTCATTATCTTTTACATTATTTACTTCTTTTACATATACTTAGAGAAAAGAAATATTTTTCGAATGTTTTCTGAAATGAAAAGAAAATAAAGATAACATTTAAAAAAAAGATATCAAAACAATAAAAATAAATAAATATATAGCAATGCTTTCTAAAAAAAAAAATCTGTATTTACCAGTATTACTATTATCAGATGATCATCAGATAGGATTGTTTGTCAAGCAGATCTCACCTGCATAAAGAAAACATGTACATTCACCGTACATGTTATCTGAACTGCGTCTTTCATCAAGATATTCCAAATTTGGAACACATTGATTTTCAATATGTTTGTTAGATTCTTGTTAGTAGCAGATAACATGTTCATTCTCATTACATTTGAAGCAAAATTTTCTATTTTATAGCGCATTTTTTATTTTCACTTCTTTGCTCCATTTGACAAATTATATTTTACTCTTCACCATCAAAAGACGTTTTGTTTTCGCTCTTATGTTACACATGTCTCAGACACACAACTTGTTTTCCAGTTTTCATTAAATTATCTCATTAAATTAGTCCTACTTGCCTTATAAAAAACCTTTAAACCCCCTTTTTGCAATTAATTCTCAAATAAGGTATCCAGTTTTTTCCATCAACTTCGGTAGACAACATATTTGAATTACATATAAAGTCTGATTTCACAGTCTTCTCACTCAAACGAAATAACTGACAAACCAGTGTTCTTACATTCTCAATTAGTACTTCGATTAAGGCAGTATCTTTTACTCGAATATCCAAGGCCTTGCCCTCTAATGATATGAGCAATAGTCATTTAAGAGAACTCGCATGTTAAAAAATGTCGAACAGTGTATTATTTTCTTCTTCAATTTAGAGTTTACGTTCTTTGATTATCATTTATCAACATGAATTATAAAATGTGATAACCCGTTAAATAGCTTTAGTTATTACTTCTCCCTTCATTAGCACACGTTCAATAGACTATACACAGATAGTACAGTACATCGAAATTTAGTACTCGTTCAGATTTAAGATAAATAATAAATTAATAAATCAAGCACTAAAGTAGTTTAGTTTTACTGGATTAAACTAGTTCTAGTAAAAATTAGACTTTTTTAGCTTTAAATAATAATTCATTAATATAAAATGAGATATCTTCGTTTAAGCTACATATTAGATTTGCTAAGGCATTAGCTGAGCGCTTATTTTCTGCAGATGTCAATTAATGTTTCATCGTAATTAAGTTCAGGAAAAAAGTACTAGAGATTGTGCCAAAAAGAACGGCTTCTAATTTGTGAGACATTCAGAATCTTCATAGGTTCCCAAGTGTTATCATATCAACTCCTTGCTGTTTTCCTGAAGTTATTTTTGTATTTATAACAGACTAAATATTCTTTCGAAAGCATTGATGAATGGTGTTAGCAAAAATTACAAATTACTGTCAATAATGCCTTGTTACTTAACAAGTTTAACAGATTTAAAGGTTTAACAAATTAGTTATTAGGGTATTAGGGTTAGCATGATTGTTTAACGATTTAGTAATTAGGGGTGATATGATAATTTTCTATCTCGCGCTGACACAAAAATAATCAAACCATTGCAGGTGACTCTGATGCAAACTATATAACCATATCGTGATAGTTTTCAGGTAGCTCTTGTAATCTTAAGACTGTCTCAATATTTTTTACTTCATTTTGATAGAATGGTTTGGCCCATTCTAAATTTTACATTAATATTATTATTTTTTTTTAATACAGTGATCGAATCAATGTGACGCTTCAATGTCTGATTGTTTTGGCTTCCTTATTTTCTCAAATGAGTTCAACTCTTCCCCAATCAGCTACAGCGAAAGTAATCGAGATAATGTTCTTCGCTCAAATGGCTCATCTATCCCTTGTCTTCATAAATCACACCGTTGTAGACATTGTACGGAGGAGAGAAACTTCTCATGTCATTCTCCAACCAAGAAAAAAGCCAAACTATAATAACAAACTATTCAAGAAATCACAAAGGAGATTCAATAGTAAAGAAAATATCAGAGCGGCATCTGCTAATTCGAGCATAATATTCCATTTTCCAGCACATCTTATAAACGGTTGGACTTTCTCACAGAAACTCGAATTGGTACTAATCGGACTTGAGGTGCTCTTCTTCATTTTTTTTTACGTGCCATTTTTTCTTTATATATATTTAGAGAAAGAAAAAATCTGTTCAGACATTCAATGAAATCAGAAATAATAAAATAAAAGAAGAAGAATACTATGATGAAAGTTTAGGCGTTTTGCCTCAAACATATTAACTTCAATTTAGTAATTAATTACTTTTAAACATTATTTTTTTTTAATGACTGTTTTCGTACTTGGACTATATGCCAGGTCAGACAAAACCATTTAAAAGATATAATTTTTTGTCTTTCGTATTGTTTCATTATTTATTCATGTTCAAATCACTTGATATAGGGATTGTAAAGATAGACACTAAATATTTTAAATTTTTGTAAATCAATATATACAGTACAGTATATATTCTAAATACTGAAAATATATTTCATTGACACTTGTCTAAAACTGCATATACTTGTGGACTAAAATTAATTAAAAATATAATATTATATACATATATATAAGGTAAGGTATGGTATGTAGAATGTTCATATATATATATTATATATATTTATATATATATATATATATATATCATATATATAATAAAAATATATATATATATATATATATATATATATATATATATATATATAATATATATAATATATATATATATATATATATATATATATAATATTATTATATATATATAAATTATATAATATATGTAAGGTAATATATTGTGATACAAAATCTACAAGGAAAATAAAAAAAAAGCCAGCCCTTCGTGTTTCACACAATTATCAAGGCATAAACTATAAAATGATAAGTAGATTCTTAACAGAGACCTGCAAACTTTTCTTTGTCCACATTCCTTGTTAAGAAGACAAACTCTTGAATTTTTTGTTAAATCTTTGTAATATAAAAGCAAGCAAACGCCGGCAGCGTTTAAGTGGTCTTAATTTAATCGCATCAAACATATTCTGAATAGTAATGAGATGATGGAGTAACTCTCCGTAATAGATGTTTGTATCTCCCTGAAGTATATGACAATCGTATTGTCTTTTGAAGCAAGAATTGTCACGTACTCTTCAATGAATTCAATTTCGTGTGTTTTGAACAATAGCAAGTTAAGTGCTTTCATGAGCTCATTTAGCCTTATGCTTAATTAAAAGAGCAAGCGAGTCATACAACGAATTTCATTCTTCATTAACACAAGAACAGCAAAGGAAACAATTTAAAATGTTTGGTAAAATTTACGATGATCTTATACCAAAGGGCAGAACGCTTCCCCATTGCCAAATGATTAGTTGACGAAAATGATTAATGACTGATGGAATATTTTGGATCTGTAGTTGCAACCATGCTCAGTGTGTAAGAAGCACATTTTACATGTTTAAAAAGTATAATATTATTAATATGATGATCACTTAGATCAGCACTCTCCGTGGTAGTGTATGTTTCTCCCTGAATTTAAATTGTTAATATTAAAATCAGCTATGTCGCCCTCGTCATCTTCAACAATATATGTGAATAGCTCAGTTTAACGTTAAATTCATTGAAAAGTTTTAGAAAATTTGAACCGTTTTCAGCAACAGTACTAATGATACGGGAATATCAATCTAAAATTTATAAATTATCAAATTTATAAAGCATTTATAAATCAAAGTAAAATTATTTGAATACTATTTATTTAAAATACCTTATAAATAAAGTATTTTATATAATGTATGTATTATACTGTGTTTCAGGAAGTATTTAAAACAGATTAATTTCCAATTACATATAAATTGTAATGAATCAAAGATACTTTTTTTCCAAATCTAATCTAAATTAAAATTCTTTTCATAGATGTCAAACATTTTTTTCAATAGAAAAGACCAAATGTGAAAAAGCTTGTGAAATTGCTTGCAAATAAGATAATTTTTTTCCAATAAACAGATTTTAATATTTACTTCATTCAGAATTGAAACAATGGTTTGGCGTATTTTCGTATTTGCTTCATCAGAACCAGATCAAAAATTATATATTATTTGTTTTTGTGTACATTGTATCTGCCACATATATTAAATATTAAATGTGTCGTGTGTGTTATATATACTTTTCTTTATTATCTACATATAGACCAAGAAAATTGAGCAATATTGGGTCCAAATTAAATATTTGAATACATTGTATATCACATATTGTAATATTGTTTATGTCACATATAATATATATTAATGTATTATTGTATCTGTTATATATTTTACAGAAAGTTTAGAAGCTTTAAGAAATTTATGTTAATTAATAAAATTTATGTCTTGATATTATTGCTAAAATATAATTTAATAATTTAAAGTTTATGTAGCTAGATTTTAACTATGTAAAATATTTTTAAAAAAATTAAAGTTCACTATGAATAACATAAAACTTAAAAAAAATACTTACTTTGATAAGCCTTAAAATAACATTAAATAAAAATCAATATAATAAAATAATAAATATATTTAAACAATTTGAATTAACCTAATAAAAAATAATATGTAAGTATAAATATATTTAAACAATTGAATATATAATAAAAATTAATATGCGAGCATAAATACAAAAAATATATTTAAACACAAGTGGAAATTATGTAATAAAAATAAATATGTAGGTATAAATATATATTAAATATATTTAAACAATTGGAAATAATATTAATAAAAATAAATATATAGGTATAAATAAATATAAATATTTTTAAACATAATTGGAAATAATATATAATAGAAATAAATATATGGGCATAAATATGATAAATATATTTAAAAAGAATTGGAAATAATATAATGAAAATTAATATGTAAACATAAATATGATAAATATATTTAACAGAATTGAAATAATATTATAAAAATTAATATGTAAGTATAAATATGATAATGTATTTTAGAAATTGGATAATATATAAAAATTAATATAGGTATAAATATGATAAATATATTTAAAAAGAATTGGAAATAATGTAATAAAAGTTAATATGTAGTTATAAATATGATAACTATATTTAAACAGAATTCAAAGCAAAAAACAAAAATTAATATGTAGACAAAAATAGGCTAAACATATTTAAACAATTCTAAATAATAATAAAAATTAATATGTGATATAAAATATAATTAATATATTTAAACAAGAAATGGAAATTAGAATAAAAATTAAAATATATTTAAGCAAAATTGTAAATAGTAAAACAAAAATTTTATGTAGTTATGATATGATAAATATATTTAAGCAGAAGTAGAAATATCAAATAAAAACTAATATGTTGATATAAATATGATAAATATATTTAAACATAATTGGAATAAAATAATGAAAATTAAAATGTAACTATAATTATAATAAATATATTTAAACATATTAATAATACTTTTAATACCTGGACATTTATACTTTGATCTCTACTTTGATATCTACCATTAAGTTCTCATCATTAATTGTAAAAGAAACAAGTAATAAAGAATTACAAGAATTAAGAATTACAATTTATCATAAAATAAATTTAATAATAATAATAATAATAATAATAATAATAATAATAATAATAATAATAATAATAATAATAATAATAATAATAATAATAATAATAATAATAATAATGAATAATAAATAAATAAAATAATAATAATAATAATAGTAATAATAATAATAATAATAGCAGTTATTGTAAAAGCTGTTGATCTATAAAATAGCTTGAATAGTTAAATTAATTAATGGGGAAATAAAAGTGGAAAAAAAGGAAAATAAAGATAATAGAGTTTCGGAATATTTGAAACATAGAGAGTTTCTGAATTCGTGAATGTTTTTAGAAAGTCTATTCCACTGCTCAGTGTATTGCACGATATAGTTCTCCGAGATTTTGTTATCGAGTATTTTGCTTTAACGAGTGTGTGTGTGTGTGAGTGTGTGTGTGTGTGTGTGTGTGTGTGTGTGTGTTGTGTGTGTGTGTGTGTGTGTTGGACTGTTAATATAGTGTTTGTCTGTTATTTTACTTCTGCGAACATACAAATCAAGCAAAACAATATATTGAAAATAAAAAAGTAAAACTTGAAATTGAAGAAAGGAATGAAAATGTTTCTGATGATAGAAGATTCAAAAATCCAGTATGCATCATCAGCATATTACATAAAATTTAAGAAAATTGCAGATGAGATAATAGGAAATACGAAAAGCTCAGAATAAAAATCACTTTTACAACTCAAATTTCATTCAATATTTTATTCGAAATTGGGTACCAATTTGAACACTTTGGGCCAACAAATTAGTTAGAAAACTGAAATTATGAAAGAAGTCAAAATCAAAGGAACGCCCAATCAGTAAAAATTGGTCAGAAACTCCATCCTAGAGCAAGTTGATAAATACGCATCATGGACAACCTATTTCTTCAAATTGAAAATAAATAAATGAAATCCCAATACCTTAAAAAGAAATGAAAATATCTTAAAGCATTATGGTAGATTAAAAATCTGTCTGAGATAAATTTTCCCTTTGTTTAACTAATTGAAGATAATAGTTTTTGAGCTGTGAGCGTGTAACCTGAAATTGAATTTGATTGCGAGACTTGGAACTTAAACGCGAGAACAACATTATGAAATGTGGAAAGATATTTGCTTGAAATAATGAGTAGAGAAAAAAAAACTACATAAAAAAATGTTCCAAACAATTATTATATTATTATTATTATTATTATTATTATTATTATTATTATTATTATTATTATTATTATTATTATTATTATTATTATTATTATTATTAGTATTATTAATTTATTTTCTGATGTTATTAAAAAAATTTTACGATGATTTTTTTTATTATTATTATTATATATTATTATTATTATTATTTTATGAGTTATATTTTAAATTATTATTATATATTATTATTATTATTATTTATATTATTATTATTATTATTATTATTATTATTAAGCAATTAAAATGGAGATGGGTAGGGCACATTGTTAGAAAAATGTAGATGGATGGACAAATTAGAGGTTATGTAGCACGCCACAATCTGAAACGACCACTAAAACAACTACGTCAGAGCTAGACAGATGAAAACCCGTCTTTGCTCTATAGTTAGTTTTATTTACTGTAGACGTCTATAGTTACAGGTTGACCTAGTATACATCACATTTGCGACCCAAGTTATCTAACCGCAACCCGCAAAAGTGACCTTTATCTAACCGCCAACCGCAAAAGTGACCGCAAGCCGAAAAAAAGATCACTTCAAAGGGGACCGCAACCGAAAAAGTCACCTGCTCTATATTCGATATTCTATATTCTATATTCTATATTCTATATATTCTAAGCTTCTAGCACGTGCGACCTATATTGAAGAATACACAAAATATTGTGTCTACCCCTATGTTATTCGGTACGGGGAATCGATTAGTGTGGTTAGAAGGTGCTAGATGGTTTCCTTGTATTGAGTTAGCCCGCCCTTTTCTAGCTTGTTGCCTTTTCTAGCATGACATTATCCTACGTCATAGAATACGGCTAATATTGTGTCTTATCCTATGTTATAAGGTACGGGATTCGATTGGTGTATATTAGAATGTGCTAGATTTCCTTTCTACGAGTTAGTACCACCCTATTTCTAGCTTTCTGCATGACATGCCTTACGTCATAGAATACCCAAATATTGTGTCTATCCTATGTTATAAGGTATGAGGATTCGATTGGTGTATATTAGAAGGTGCTGGTTGGTTCCTCTACGAGTTTAGTACCCACCTCTTCTAAACCCATCTAGTGCGATATTCGTATGTGCCGATATATCCGTATTGTATCGATTAGACATAATCGGACACTGCTGATCGATTCTGTGGTTTACGAGAATCATTCATTCCTAACAAGAGTAGTATTAGATATTACCTTACCCCCTTTCTAATGCACTTGTACAACATTTTTGTTTCTGGAGTATACCCGTGTTTGAGAGGGTTTAGTATGTTTTGAGGTATGCCAGTCGATTGCGCTATTGCGAGGCGCGGCGTTTCAGTCATTTGCGGTTTTTAGAAACGCAGCAACATGGCGGTTTTTCGATAGAGCGTACCTTAGTCAAACCTATCATGGCTGTGTCACAGGGTAGAATGTCTCAAATAAGATCCCTAGTTTACTTTCCCGACGCAAAGTCCCCAGGCCCCCGCTGGGGTCATTATTTGGTATCAATCGACACCAATGTCACATCTCAGCAAAAGAGTGTTAGAGACATCGTATCCTCTTCAAACTTGCAACCCTGACTGTTTGCAACATTGTTGCATCCAAATGTTTCAAGCCGCTTCGTCTAAGGGGGGTGGGGGTCCCCCCCAAAAAAACTAAAAAATGGACTTAGAAGGCTGAAAATTGGTGAGGGGATTGAAAGTTATTTAGGGAAAAAAAAAAAGGAAAAGGGAATTTATTTAAATTTTTAAAATAAGAATCCGTATGTTAAATATTGCGAAACCATATGGGCGGAGCCGGAGCTCGTGATTGCGGTGCAGAATGGAATTACTGCTCCACTACATCATTAGACAAATGAGGTGTCTACATCTAGGTTTTCAATGGTGTAGAACTCATTTTGAGGTTTCAGTGGCTAGCTGGTTTTTCTAGCTTCTAGCACGACATGTCCTACATCCTTGAATACACCCCAATATTAGTACCTACC
>JABUQX010018373.1:0-32377 GCA_015478945.1 Trachelipus rathkii
CTATCGCGCACACTTCTTTACTTTAATTATAACGTGATGATTTCCTTTATAGTAGTACCACAAAGAGAAATGATCTCATTTGTGAATCTGAACTGATTGGTATGTGGCATTTTTTCTTCCCCTTTTCAAAATAGTTTTATCAATGACTGATTTCTCAACACATGCATTCTATATTGTAAGCGATGAAAAATTAATCATATTATGAATAATTCATAATAATATAGTAATAAATAATAATAATATAATAATATATATAAAATATAATAAGAATAATAAGATATAATAATTATAATAATAATTAATTATAATAATATAATAATATAATAATAATACTTATAATATAATATATATATGATAATATAATAATTAATAATAATAATGATAAATAATAATAATTAATGAATAATGAATAATAATATAATAAATAATAATAATAATAATATAAATAAAATAACAATAATACCATACATAATTAATAGTAATAGCAGTTTAAAAATAACAAAAATATTCTATTAAATGAAATAATAATAATAATCATATTTAATAATATAATTTTAATAATAATAATAATAAATAAATATATAATAATATAATAATATAATACATAATAATAATAATAATAATATGTAATAATATAATTAATATAATAATAATATAATATAATATAATAATAATAAATAATAATAAGAATATTCATCACAATAATTATATGGCTAGAAGTCTGTAAAAATAATTTTTTTTTATATAGAGGTTTTTAACGCTGATAGAGTGAGTGCATTATTTTAAGCATATCTTTTTAACGGTGGTTTTCGCTGCTTCAATGTTTACATTTCTTGTTTGAGTAATAATTAGACACTTATATGGTAAAAGTAGATTGCTATTGAAGATAACAATTTTTCTTTTTTATTATGTTGATCTCCAACGCCTTTCAATTTTTCACGCCTCCCCCTCAGTGTCCTGAGTAGGCTTATGCACTCTTAATCACAGCCCAGCACACCCCCCAGAAGCTTAAACTCGCCAAGGGTTAGATGAACTATTTCTATTTTACACATGCGTTATAAGTTAGTTGATACGATGAAAAAGTTAATCGAAAGTTTTTCGTTTAATTACGTGAACGCAATGGGGAAATATTTTCGAAAGCTTCGAGAAAGAAATAATAGTGCTGCACATTCCTGCGAGTATAAAAAAGAGGTGGAATTTTTGCTATGTCATTTGAATGTATTGATAGAATAATTAACATTTTTTTCTTTAAGGGTAATGAGCGGGTTTATGGATGTGATTTGCTCCATCTGAGAGATAACAATTGTCAAATTTTTTATAATTTATATATTATTATTAATATTGTTATTATTGATTATTATTATTATTATTATTAATATTATATTAATTATTTATTATTATTATTTATTATTGATATTTATTTTTTATTTTATTATTATTATTATTTTTATTATTTATTATTATTATTTATTTTATTATATTACTGTAGTATTTTTAATTATTATTATTATTATTATTATTATTATTGATTTATTAATTATTATTTAATTGTGATTTTGATTTAATTATGAATATTGGTCTCTAAATTTATAATTTTAATCCTTTTAGATTAATTATTAATTATTTGTATTATCACATAAATTTATTATTAAAGTATTAAAGGATTGCAGGTATTATTGCATTCTCAAATATTATTATTAATTAATTATTCTTATTATTATTATTATTATTATTCATTATTATTATTTTATTATTATGTAACATTTTTTTACTATTAATCTTTTGAGAACCCAATATTAAATATTAATATCTTTTTATTATTATTAAATATTCTTTTTTGTATTTTGTTTTTTTTTTTTTTTTTTTTAATTTTTTTTTATTAGTAATTATTACTCTTATTATATATAATTTTAATATTTTAATTATTATTATTATTATTATTATAGTTTTATATTTATATTGTTATATTTTATTATTATTAGTATTGTTATTTTATTATTTTATTATTTATTATTATTTGATTATGTATTGCTCTAAAATTTTTTTTATTAATCTAGTGTATTATTATTATTATTATGATTATTATTATTATTATTATTAATTTTTATTAATTATTATTAATTTATTATTATTATTATTTTATTAATTTCTATTTTATTATTAATTTATGATTATGATTATTATTATTATTATTTTAACATATTTAATTTTGTTGCTTTGTTAAGCCTCTAAATGTTATTTCTGTCTACGAAGTAAATTTTTCCTTTAGTATTAATTCTGGAAAAATAAAATAAAATATATCATTCTAAAAGACTGAAAGCTTTCGTCCCTAACTCGAGATTTTTCAAGGGATGTTTTATTTTTTAATATTTAACTAATTTGGATAATATAAATATTATTAGTAATAATAAAAATAGAATAACTAAATAAATATTGTTAAAAGATAGAAAAGAAATCTTTCAGTTACAAATTTCTACAGCTACAAAAAGTTGTTAAATTTTGTATATTTATCTTGATTTATACATTTAAATACTTTTATATTTAAATTGTTAAATATAAAAAATAAACTATTCCTTGAAGATGTCGGAAGTGTCGTTGTGAAGAATGTTTTTTAAATCAATATGTGTCTTTTGTTTTGTGTAACTAACTAAGAAAATTTTTCTGTGAGGACAGAAATACAATTAGGAGGCTTGAAAAGCACAAATCAATGGGTGTAAAAATAAATTGCCTGATATGAAGCTTTTTTGTGAGAATATATTAATATTAATTATTATTTTATTATTATTATTATTATTATTATATTATTATTATTATTATTATTATTGTTTAGTAGAATCTCGATTTCTAATATGACTCTCTTCCATAATATTATTGTAAATTATTATTATTAAATAATTGTATTATATTACGTGAATGCTATTCTCTAGATTCAGTTATTAATTATTATTATCATTATTTAATTAGTTTTATTAATTATTAATTATTATTATTTTATATTAATTATATATATATTATATACTTAATTATTTATATATATTATATAATATAATATATATATATATATAATATATATATATAAATAGATATGTATATATAAGTATATATTAGGTAATGATAGATGATTATAAGTATTAATTATATATATAATATTTATGTAAGGTTTCTACGTTGGGTAAGTCGTCTCAATTTCCCAGTGGGCATCTAAGTTGCCATATTTATTAGGTGAACTATATAATATAGCAAACTTTAAAGATCCTTGTGAGATTTAATTCTTATCTGCAGTTTATTAGATATATATATAGTATTAGTTATATAAAAAAACATTATATATTTAATATATTATATATTATATATAATATTATATATATATATATATAATATTTATGAATCATATATATATAGTATATATTTAATTATATATATTATATATTATATATATATTATATTATATAAATATGTGTATTATATAAATATATATATTATTAATATATATAATAACTGTATTATATATATTATATTTATATATATATTAGTATAAATATATTAGTAATATATATATATATATATATATTTACTATATATATATTTACATTATTATAAATAGATATATTATAATTAATATATATATACTTATAATATTATATATATTATATAGTTATTATATTATATAGTCTATTAACTTGTTTTAATTTACAAGTGAATAATAATATAATGTTTGATTTATATAAATATAATATAAGTATATATTTTATTATATATATATATATATATATAATATATAATATTATATATATATATATATAATTAAGAATATAAACTTAATAATTAGTTTCAGATTTAATTAATTTTAGATTTGGTTTACTATATTGATTATATATTAATGGATTGGACTGGAAATGACGTGTTAATGAAGTTGATTCGGATGTTTCTTCATCATCAAAAATGTAGTCGAAGTTGTCCCTGTTTATGAATTGTCATATCGGAAATATTAAAATTATATATATATTATATTATATAATTATATAATAAATAATATTAGTATATATATATATATATATAATATTAAATAATGTAATAGTTATATATATTAATATATAATATATATATATATATATTATAAGGTATATATTTATATATATATATTATATATATATAAAATATATATATATATAGTATTGTATATATATATTATATATATAATTATATTATTATATATGATATATATATATATATATTATATATATAGTGAGCATATATAAATATATATATATAGATATAATATATTATAAGTATTATATATATCTATATTATGCGATTAGTATATAGATATGTTATATGTATATAATTATATGAATTATATATATATATAATATGATATATATATATATTAAGATATATATATAATATATTAATATAATTTATATATGTGTATATATGTATATAAATATATATATATATATAGATAATAACATTTATATAATCTTGGATTATATATTTTTTTACCGAACACGTCAAATAGTATATAATAATATAAAGAGAAAAAAAAAAATTTGTATAAACATATATTGTATAAAAGCATTTGATTGCTAATAATTTATATATATTATATATATATATATTTTATATATATATATATGATATATATGATAATATATATATATTTGATGTAATTGAAATACAATAACTTGCTTTGCAATATATGCAGCAGTGAAATAACCGTAGTAGGATTTCTTCATTGAGATTAGTCTATAGGCTTTGTTGGAAAAGAAAATAATTCTTTTGTCATGTTTCTTTCAAAATTAATTTGAAATAAGAGGAGAATTTCGAATATTTATCCTTGTGCCCCATATGTAAAGTTTATTATGATTATTCATTTGAACTCGAGGTATAAAGTCAAATTATATGGTTTTTGAAAGAAAAACTTACTTAGGATTGAATAATTAGTAGTGACATATTAAAAAAAAAAATTTTGGAAATATGTAGCTACGAGAACATACAGAGACGATCCCCATATCTTCATCAAAGGCTGAAGCTACTGAATTTTCTAGTTTTAACGTATATGAGAAATAATACAATTCGTTTTAATTTGTTCCTTTTTTATAATTGGGGTGCAAAATAGTCCTTATGCAACAAGAATAAGGCCGAAAATATTATTTATAAAATTTGATGTATTGAAAGTTCCATGAGGAACGAAGAGATAGAGAGCGACCCCCGAAATGCGATTGATTTTTCTTTGCCCTTGGATGCAATTGTATTTGTGTGATGGTTAAGTTTCAACAAGCTATATGGTGTTTTCACCATGAGGATTTTCATGCGCTGCAACTATTTTTATATTGCTTTAAACTTCTTTATAGAATAAGGCAGGCGGTCGAGATACACGCAAGAGTGTAGTTTTGTGACTTACGGGAGTTTTTTATTCCGTTCTCTGCTCAGAGGGCAAATTCATTAAGTATAATTTGAAATTTATCTGTTATAGAAGCGTTGAGCGAAGGATTTATGACATTTGTTTTCAAATAAGTAATCTGCATAATGGAAATTTTTTTATTAATTTATTCTTTCCAACCGTTTAAGCATGGCGGCGTATGCTAAGAAAAGAATAGGATTGCCCGAATATGAATTATATACTATATATATAATATTTATATTATAGTTTTATAGTATTATATATATAGTATATATAGTAGGATATGTAATCTATATTATATCCCATAGTAGTAATCTTATAGTATATATTGAATGATCAAGGTGCAAGATCCATGTTACTTTTTCTGATAACTAGCTAATAAATGAATATATTTATACTATTTTTATATATATATGTATAATATTAATATATATATATATATATACATATAGTATATATATATATATATATCTAATAATATGTATATATATTATTCTATTATAATAATATATAATAAATGTATATATATATATATATATAGTAGTATATTATATATATAATATATTAATATAGTATAATATATATATATCTATATATATATAGTTATATATTTTATATTATATCTATATTATAATGTTATTTTATATTGAATGTATATAATTATATAGTATAAATATATATTATATATATTATGTATATATTAGTATTATATATATTATATATTATATATTAGTATATATATATATTATAATATATATTATAATAATATATAGATCAATAGGCTAATAAAATCTTTATAGTAATTTCTGCTATGCTTCGACAGGCGAATACAAAATTTAATTTTTTTAGAGATCAGGACAATTTAAGATTTGAAGTTTAAATTTGGTTAAATACCTTCAACATCTATTAATCATATTTAATCTTAATAATTTTGATTTTTTTTTTGCAGATGGGGGTCTCAAGGTCTATTTTCCACCAAGCCTTGTAGACTGCTCAAGGGCGGGCCATATTGGATTTTCATAGGCGGTCTATCTAAGTTTTTCCAGTTATGAAATGCTAACTGGTGGGAGACTGCTTTTCTTCTTTTTGGTTAACGTGTTTCGACCATCAACATGTTAAAAGGTATTAAGTCAAGTAAAGTCACCTCCTATCTTTCTTCTCTGCTTAACTTTGGTGTAAAATTTTGTTTTTATTAATAATTAAAGCTTATTTAATTACAGATAATAATATAAAGTAATTAGCAAGCCAGTACTTTTAGTAACTTCGGGTTTATGTATGTATATTATAATATAATTATATATATTATTTATATATATATTAATAGTATATAATATATATATATATAATATATATATAGTGTGATATATATATATATATATATATATATATATATTTAAATATAGTGATATATATAATTTATATATAATATATATATATTATATTATTATATATATTTTCGTTTATAATGATATATATATATATATATATATATATATACTAATTTATATATCAATTACATTATAAATATATATATATATAATATATATATAATATATATATATATTATATACATATATATTATATATTATATATATATATATTATATATATAGAATATATATTATAATTCTTAATATATATATATATGTATTACAATATATATATTATATAATATATATATATATATATTTATTTAAATATATATTATATATATGTTATAATATATTTATTATATATAAATATATATATATTATATATATTTATTATATTATATATATGATATATATTATATATTATATTATATATTATTAATTATATATATATAATATATATTATAATACTAGCTAAAAATAACAATATAGATAAGTTTGACTATGCCTATAAATAAAACTTTTAATTTACTTGTAAATTTCAATATTTTTAAGGTGTGGTGTGCATAATGCAGTATAGAAAAAAAATTTACAACTTTTTATAAACGATCTTTTAGCCTGGACGACGAGATACGTCATTGATGACGTTATACTTTCAAAATTTGTGAAAACTTTAACTATTTAATTAATTATTGTTGGCATTCTACGTGTTTAATAACTTTTCGTTACATAATCGCTTCTATGTTTTGTCTTAAAAAGATATTTTATCCTATATGTGAGAGTCGGGTTAATAAAAAGTAAAGGAGGGTATAGAGTAAAGGAATTAAAAGAAAGGTAATTAGAGAAGGAGTGTTAAGGGTGAATGGCGTAGACTAAAAGAATAATAGAAAGAGGGTTATAAACTTTTAAATAACTACAGAAACAAAATGGTGTTAGGTGATTTTCCTTCGGTTAAACTTGATTTTCCATCTTTGACATGCAAACTAGTATTGTAATGTGATAACAATATAAAGGTAGTTTGTGAATGGTAGTTTTCATTTTGGTTTTTTTATGTGCTTTTGCTAAGTTTTTTTATTTTCAATTCTATTCGCAGGTATATCGCTTATTTGTGGGCTTATTTTCAGAATTTACAATATTAAGAAGGACTTCGTATCAAATACATTAGGAGAAGTAGTTTTATGAGTAACTCCTTTTATTTCAAGTGACTTTGTATTGTTCTTAAGATCTGTGTTGTTTTGCTTCTTGTAGGAATTAAATTATAATAACGAGATTTTATTTTTAATAATTAATATTTTTTATATATTATAGATTATATATATATATATACTAATATTTATATAAATATTATTATTACTATATATTATATATATTATATATATTATATATTTAGTTATATAATTATATATATATATCTATATATATTTTATATATATATATTATATATATATTATATATAATATATATTATATATATCTATATAATATATATATTTTATATAATGATATATATAAATAATTGTGATTATATATATATATATTATTTATATATATATAATATATTTATATATATATTATATCATATATATATATATATATAATATTATAATAATATATATTTATATATATATATTAATATATATAGGTATATTATATTATATTATTATAATATATATACTATTATATATAATATAGTATAGTATATATTATAATAATATATATTTTTATATAAATATATATATGTATATATATTATATATATTATATATATATATATATATAATGTTATATTATATATATATAGTATCAATATAATATATATATATAGTATATATATAATATATATTATATATAGTATATATATATATTAATATATTTTTATTTTTAATATATGTATTTATATATAATATATTAGGGGTATTATATTTATATATAATATGTCTTATATATATATAATATATATATTATATTATTAATATATTTATATATATATATCTTATTTATATATATTATATTATATATATATAAGAAAATGTTTATATATTATTATATATATATATATATAATATATATATATATATGTATATAATTATATATTATATATATTATAAATATATATATTATATATTATAATATATAGTTATAGTATAATACAATATATATATACAGTGGCGTATCCAGATTTTTTTTTCGGGGGGGGGGACAAAAAAGTTATTTCATATATATTATATAATATATTATAATAATTATATATAATATATTATATAAATATGTTGTATATTATATATATAAATTATATATATATATATATATATAGTATATAATATATATTATATATATATATTATTATATATAAAGTGGAAGGACAAATATTATAATGTCTAAAAAAATGGTGAGTAATTATATAATATAAATTCAAAAAACATCCTTACGGTAAATTGTTACTTTTTAACAAAATCCGAGATAAAATCTTCCAGATATTTTTAGTCAATATTTTTGGTACTGGAAGGGCGTTAGTAAGTTTCATTCTCCCAATAGTAAATTTCTCAGTAGGTTTTCAGATGTCTTAGTATGTTGAAAAGTTAATTCTTACTGAAGAAGTGAACGAGTAAAAATTGCCAGAAATTTCAACAAGATGTTAATGTGATTTGGAATTGTGAAATGTTGAAAGAACTAGTCCGTTCTATTGCTGTTTTTATGGGGATTGTGCTGTGATGCTTTTTAAGTTACACAATCCAATTCTGGCTTTACTAAATTTCCTATTTAGGCTTTGCCGATTTTTCCTTGAAAATGTTTACCCGGAGATCTTTTTATCTTTCTTATAATGGATAAATAATTTCTTTATGATTTAAAACTCTTCTCATAATGATGATATTAAAATAATTCAAAATGGTATATAAAATGGATGTACAATAATAAGTTTGGGGGTCGGAAGTAGGAATGTTGTTCCATTGATATGTTGGGAACTTTGTTAATTTCTGGTACATGCATTTAATACCCAGCTCAGTTTAGTATTGCGTTTACACAGTCTTCAAATCAGCTGAATTCTATGTGCATTTTCTTGATGATGTAAGTTAGTTTTTAAACTAAGGAACTTACAAGACTTTGGTTCCCTAAGCGACGAATTATATAAATAATTTATAAACTTTATAATTTTATTAAATATGATATTAAAAATGATAATTTGTCTAGAAACTTTCGGGGGGGGCCATGGCCCCTGGCCCCCCCTAGATACCATGTATTATAGTGAGTATATATATGAATATATATATATTATTATATATATATATATATATATATTATTATATATTATAATAATAAATATATATATATATATATACTATTATATAATTATATATATATATGATATGATATGTATTATTATATATATATATAGATGTCATATAGTGTATATATATATTGGTTATATATATATATATATAATATATATATTAATTATAATATATTATTATACTTATATTATATATATATTATATATATATATTTATATATATATATTTATATTTATTTATATATATATATAATATATAAGTATATATTTATATTATTATATATATATATATATATCTCTATAGTATATATATTAATGTAATATAACAAGTAATATAAATAATCTTATATATATATAGTTATATATATATATATATATATAATATATATATATATATATATATTAGTATATATTATATTTATTATATATAATATCTATATATATATAGGTATATATAGTATATTAATATATATATATATATATATATATATATTAAAATATTAATAATATATATATTATTATATATAATATAATAATTAAGTTATTTATATATATATTATAATATATTTATATATAGATAAAATATATAGTATATTTATCTTAATGTTATATATATAATTTTATTATATATATATATATATATATATATATATATTTTATATATATATATATATATATTGTTAAATATATAGTATAAATATAATAATTATATATTATATATATATTATAATTATATTATTATTATATAATATATTTTATATAATTATAATATTATAAGTTATTATATATAAGTATATATATATATAGTATTAATAATATATATAGTGGGAGCGTTTTTGTAATCGGCTATTATTCCATCTTCAATTTGAATTACAATATCAATAAAGCTTTAATATATTTTTTATGATAATAATTAAATAAAAAAAAATAACCGAAATCTACTTTAAAATTTTATAGGCATTAATTTTAGAGATTTACAGTAAATAACATCAATTAATGTTTGGAAAAGTGTTACTTTTTAATGGATTAAATAATAATATAATATATATATATATATATATATATATTATATATAATATATATAATATTATATATTATATATATAATTATATATATTATAGTTTATAATATATATATATATATATAATATATATCTGATATATTATTATATTATAATATAATATATATAGTATTTAATTATATTATATATATATATATATATATTATTATATTAGTAGTATATTTGAATGTATTTATAATGTTTAACACTATTTTAATTTTGTTATGAGTATGTTTGAATATGTTTGGATATTTTATTGAAAATGCTAGAATATTATACCATTTGTTATATATATATATAATACTATATATATTGGACCAACTCATACAATTACAAACCACCGCATTGCACTATTAGCACTTTTTCTTTGGCTCCTGCTCAAATCCACATTTCTCTCATCAGGCTCTCCTTTATGACTAATCCCATTTTTTTCTACTTATTCAGCTGTTCGACCTCCCAGCCACTCCACTTATACATCCGCTACTAACATCTGACTTGCTTCATAATTATTAAATTAAGTAAAATCTTTTGGTATGTTTTCGTTTCTTTCTCTATTTTTCTCCTTTGTTCTCTCAGACTTTCTTTATTTCTTCATTGTAAATTAATTATTTAGAAAGATCTTAAACCGTACTAAGATTGGTCCATCTGAAAGACTTTGTAGTTTAGATTTATGAATCTCTTTTCAGACCATAGTTTCACTTCTATGCCATTAATACAGGGACAGCATAACTCATATAAAACTAGCGCCTCAGGAATTTAGTCTTTTTGGAATCCTACAAGGAATTTGTTAACTTCCAGGTTCTCCATTCAATTTTCCAAACTACACTCTGCATCTTTGCCCTTTTTATCAAATAATATTAAATAATTTAAATCAGAAACTTGGTTGTGCACACATCCAAATAATTCTTGAAGGACTAGCTTCATCGAAAACATAATATCAGTCTATTCTAAGATTAATTCAATAGCCCAATTTCTTTTCAGCTCCTGCAAAAGTAACCTTCTACAATCCGTCTTAAAATTCTTCAGATTCGAGCAAACTAAATTAATCGCATATATAGGTAGGGGATCCCATCTCGTTCTTATTTCTAACCATTCTAACATCTTCATCTGCCCCTTAGTTTCTTTCATAGACCATCCATATACAAATTGGGAATAACACACAGGAGACATACAAATACTTCGACGATTAATAATGAAATAAATAACCTTTCACTCTATATATTTTTCTCTCGGCTTTCATAATTGGGTGGTATATTCTGTCTGAATCATAACGAAGAATCAGAATCTTTTAATCAGTCAACTTTATTAGTAGAAAATTCAAAATCTCGTTTAAATTCCAAATTTTCAAGTACGTTTACAAATGTTACTACTCACCATTCAATAGATTTAACCACAAAAGAACAACCATTCATCACATTCTTACTCTACCCATTATCTCCTTTAATAAATGACCTCATCCAAAAATATATTCCCTTAATTGACCTCAAACCACACACAAGTGTCGATCGCATTCTTTTACTCTTTACTTACTGTAATGTTATATGAGATTTTCGAAGATGTTCCCCTCCCCCTTCCACAATCCCATTTTTGTCATCAAGTTTACTAAGCACCTTTTTCAAATTCATTAATTACTAAGTAGATTCCTTGGTTTCCAGTCTTAACCTTGCGATTCTTTGAGAGAGCTTCTATTTAGCCTTGGTAGTCCCCAATTCGTCCTCCAGTCAAACTGTTCATTCTTCAACTCCCTTTTTCCCTTCTTCGTATGCATTCTTTTCAGTATCCTGGTTTTGCCTCTTTATATAAATCGCAAAATGTTCTTTTGAAACCTATCAATGGTTTTTTAGTAATTCATCAAGTTTTATTTTTCCTGTTTACCCAGTTGTTACTATTTATGTCTTACATCCCTGTTACATTTTATTCTACTTTTAGAAACAATCCCACATAATTTCTTTTGCACTACTACAACGCTTCTTTTAATTGCTCCAGATTTTGTTAGTTTCAACTTGTTCAACATTCAGCTGTTGGTTAAAACTTATTCTTATATACTGTTGGTTCATATTGAAGTTCACCTCCTTAATTTCTTAACCCACATTTTCTTATCAAACTTCCTCTTCATCCAAGCCCACACTAATATATGTATATAACTATATAGTTATATATATTGAATATATTATTAAATAAAGTACAACTATATAGGTATATAGTATTATAATATGACTATATTATATTATAATATATATATTTATATATATATATTATTATATTTTGTGATTATATATAATATAATATATTTATATATGTATATATTATATATATATATATATATTTTATATATTATATATATATATAATTATATAATATATATATATATATATTAGTACTATAATATTATTATTATTATACTATTATATTATATATATATAGTAATATATATATATAATAGTTATATAATATATATAATTACTATAGTTATTATATATATAATATATATATATATATATATTCCTCGTGTATCCATTCTAAAGATAAAGTTTTCCCTTTAGGGCAACACGAGGGTATCGGACCAGAACGTTTTCAGCCTACGAGAACGCGATATCGTAATTTAGGAAACATGCAATACCGTTTGATACTATTAGCATATATAATATATATATTATAATATATTATATTATTATAATATATATATTATATATTATATATATATATATAATATATTATATATATATATATATTAGGGTGGGTCGGGGGAACTCACTATTCTTGGTGTGTTTGTATACAATATAGGTTTATGACTAAAAAAGCAGCCATAAAGTTAGTAATCAGTTTGGAGGTGCGGTCGTGTAATATGGGTTGGAGGCATTCTTTTTTTGTTGGGGCCTAGGAGTTGCAAAAATCTTCGAAGGAGGCACTCTTAGCGTGAGGTATATAACAGCCTCTGAGACCACATGTCGTGGCCCATATGCCAACATGGTTGACTCTTTCATTTAATAGACCAATGCAAGACCACGACATGTGTGAAGACTACTTAAGGAGGTTCAAATTCGAGTTGGAGTGGCAAGGCATTAGTCGGGATCAACCATGAACATTATGTGGTCATCTCAAGACGTCGGATTCGACAGTTGCAGAACCCTGTCATGACACCTCGGAGCTGCCGACTAGACACTGCACGACGTTGGGAGTCACGTATGACTGGTTCAGGACAGTCGCCCCCTCAATCGATGCATGCCAGGATGGTGGTCAGGGCAGTCATCGTGGCAATGGGGACCATAAGACTTATTGAGAGAACCATACCACGCGCGCCATGCAGTTACCTGCAACATTTGTGGTGGTTTTATATTCTGTGGTCAACAGTACACTAATTTAAATTTTAATTTCTATTTTATACGTTGATTAATAAATTTTTATCTATTCTTTATATATTCTTTGCAATAAAAAAAACGCGACATTTTCAAAGCGTTGCTAACCTGTTAAACAATCGTAAGAAAAATATTATTTCATCTTTATAAGCGTTTAGAACGACACAATTTTGAAAGTTTCTCTCCAATAATGCGTTTGAGGTGGAGTTTGGAGACCCTCAAGTTTTAAGCGCTCATGTAAACATGCATATTTTTTTGTGACAGGCCTAGCAATCGGTAGTGTTTTTCGTCGATTTTCAAACTATTGCAAAAAAATATGGAATTTACATACAAAACTTTGAGGATTTTTAGAAATCGAATATACTAAATGTTAAATATAATATAATAATATAATATATAATAATAAATCAATATAATAATAATAATAATAATAATAATAATAATAAAATAATAAATAATAATAATAATAATAATAATAATAATAATAATAATAATAATAATAATTTTTAATAATAATATAAATAATATAATATCAATAATAATAATATAATATATTAAATATAATAATATATAATAATTAATAAATAATAAAGTATAATAGTAATGCAATATACATAATATAACGGTTTTCGTACTATCTTTGTCGCCCTTATTCTGTTAAGCTCTTTTTCCTTTTAATGGGTTTCTTTGATCACTTTTCATGTCGTTGTGTTTTATTTTCAAATCTTCTCAGAACGACTTCCGGTAAGGGGAACAAATTTTTTGGAGATCGGTGGTAGCAGTAAATTCTGAACCAGACAAAAGACAGATGAGTGAGAAACAAGAGTAGAGAGAGAGTAGAGAGAGAGAGAGAGAGAGAGAGAGAGAGAGAAGAGAGAAGGAGAGAGAGAGAGGAGAGAGAGAGAGAGGAGAATGGGAAATTTTCTCTGCTTCGCGTGAGAGGGATCCATTGGAGTGTGAAGAAGGCGTAACCAACGCGATTCTCTCTGTCATTGAGGAGAATATTCCCTATTCTTTCATATCAACTAAAACTACAAATCATGGTTCAACTCTTGATTGTTCTAGTGATATTCGATACAGGGACGTAAGTTAAGTTAAGTTAAGTTACGTCGTCTTCAATCTACAGAAACTCAAACTATTTATACTTCATCCCTGAATCGGGCAAAATCTATTCTAAGTCCCACTAAAAACTCTTTTCTTGGTAGAAAATAAAATGATCTTTTTGGTAAATCTTCCTCTCGCCCTTTCTGGTAAATCTTCCTTTTTCCCTTTCTGGTAAATCTTCCTTTTTCCCTTTCTGGTAAATCTTCCTTTTGCCCTTTCTGGTAAATCTTCTTCTTGCCCTTTCTGGTAAATCTTCCTTTTGCCTTTTCTGGTAAATTTTCCTCTCGACTTTTCTGGTAAATCTTCCTCTCCCCCTTTCTGATAAATCTTCCTCTCACCATTTCTGGTAAATCTTCCTCTCACCATTTCTGGTAAATCTTCCTCTCACCATTTCTGGTAAATCTTCCTCTCACCATTTCTGGTAAATCTTCCTCTCGCCCTTTCTGGAAGATCTTCTCGCCTTTATAGTAATATCTCTCGCCCTTTTTTCTGGAGAATCCTTCCCTCTGAGTTTCCTAGTAAATTGTCGTCCCGTTCACTTTCTGGTAAATTTTTCCTCGCCTTTTTCGGTATTCTCGTTCTCGTGTTTCTGGTAAATTTTCCTTTCACCTTTTTCTGGTAATATTCCTCTCCCCCTTCTCTTTGGTAAATCTTCCTCTACATTTTGGGTAGTCTTTCTATGCGCCTTATCTGGAAAATTTCCCCTCTCAACTTTTCTGTAACTCATCCTTTAGGCTTTTCTGATAGATGTACATCGGGTGGTTCCATCAATCTTTTCTTGATAGGGTGCAGCCACGCACACAGTTTCTTCATTGTTTATCTACAGCTTTCTGATCCAAGACCTAACGATGCTCAATTCTTTGGGGTATTTCACTGGTAAAGTTTGAATATTCGGGGCAATGTCAGACTTGTATTGGGGATGGATCCTGTTTTAAGTAATCCGGTAAATTTGGTAGATATTCCGGCTTTGTCCCCGGGATTATATATATACTATATATAATGATGTTAATATATATATATATATATATTATAAATTTTAACCTATTATAATATGTGATAAATATAATATATATAATATATATTATATATATATTATATCATAATATTAATATAATAATAATAGTTAATAATAATGATATAAATATAATAAAAATAAATAATAATGAAAAATAATAAAAAAATAATGAAAATAAATGAATATAATAAATATATTAATAACAATAATAAATAATTATAATAATAATAGAAAATAAGAAATTAATATTATAGTTAATATAGTGGGTAGAGACCAGCAGATAGAGACAAGACGACAGAAGACAGACAGTTCCGAGAGAGTGGAAGTACAATAAGAGGCGTAGACAGAAGAGAGAGAGAGGAAAGGAGAGAGGAGCGAGAGAGAGAGAATGATGAGGAGGGAGAGAGAGAGAGGAGAGAGAGGAGAGAGAGGAGAGAGAGAGAGAGAGGAGAAGTTCAGGAGCAAAATAGCCCCGGTAAAAGAGAGAAGACAATAGACAGATACAGAGGGGAAAATGGGAGAAGAGAGAGAGAGGAGAGAGAGAAGAGAGAAAGAGAGAGAGAGAGAGAGAGAGAGAGAGAGAGAGAGAGAGAGAGAGAGAGAGAGAGAGAGAGAGAGAGAGAGAGAGAGAAATAGTGAGAGAGAGAGAGAGGAGAGAGAAAGGAAGAGAGACAGAGATGAAGAGAGAGAGAGAGAAGCAGTGATATAGACACCAGACGAGAGACAGACCATTGACAATAAGGGAGCAATAATTATATTTATATATATATCTATATTATATTAGTATATATTATAATATAATATATTTATATTATATAATATTATATATATTAATATATAGGTTTATATTAGAGAGAGAGAGAAGAGAGAGATGTGAAAGAGAGAGAGAGCGGAGAGGGAGAGATGAGATAGGAGAGTGAAAAGAGAATGAGAGAGAGAGAGGAAGTCCAAGTTGGTTGACTGATTTAATTTTAATAATTTTGTTGTATGAGTATATTTTTTTTTTTAAATAATTTGATAATGATATAAATGTTTCAAATAAAAGTTGTTTCGTTGGAATAATTTTTCTTCAAATTTTAGTGCAAAATATTGATTACATCCATAGCAGACATGTTTTATATATATATATATATATATCTTATTATATTATATATATTAGTATATATTCACATATATAGAAATTATATATTGAGTTACAATAAATATATATAGGATATTATAGATATAAATATCATTTATCTATATATACAGAATTAATATATTTAATATAAATATATATATATATATATCGTATAGTATAATATATAATATATATCAATATATATAATTATATATATAATTATACATATATATATTATTATATTATAATTAGTAATAATAATAGTATTTTATTATATAATATTATATAGTATATATGTATATATAAGTATATAATTATATATATAATTATTTTATTTTATATTATATATCATAAATATATATGTATATATATATATTTGTACTTATTATATGTATACTATTAATACTATATGACTAGTAGTATATAATTTAATACGATATATATATAATATATATTCATATATATAATAATATATATAATATTATATCTTTTGCATATATATTATATTATATAATATATATATAATATATATTAATGTTTAAAAATAAATGTATGAATGTGGTTTTTTTTTGTTTGTTTGTTCTTTTTTTTTTTTTTTTGTGGGTATTAAAGGTGTTTTGTGTGGTTTTCGAAGAAATTTTGAAAGGTCTCATTTAGCCTTAAAATTAAAGGAATAATTTTTTATTTTCTTTGGACTATTTTTTTAGATCTCAAATCATGGCATCAAATTTTACTACTGAGAACATTTATTGTTTTAAAAATCAATGCTATTTTATGGCTTACTTTAAAATACTTTAACCATTGATATATCGGCCTGGTTATTTAGCGCTATAATAATAATTATTAATTAAAATTACTAGAAATCAGATAAAAGCTTATGATTAACTTTATCATCTTATGTTTCCTGTTTAATTACTTACTCTCCATCAGGAAGTAGCAATAGCTTCGTAAAATCATTGAAGAGTACTCCGATGGAATCATCACTTAGCTGGTAACCAAGACCATATTTGTCACTATAATCCACCCATTTGCTAATCCAAATCATGGGTACGGCAGATGGGTCCTCAGTCTCATCTGATAAAAAAAATGCAATGTTAAATAAAAAAAAAACTTTACCCCAATACCATTCAAAATTTAATAACTTACAACTTAAAGTCGACGTTTCCAATATTCTTAAATGAGACCAGTTTTTAATATTGCGATAATGAACACAAAAATAATAGTAATGCATGATTGTTTTTATATTTTTTTCAGGTGTTGCTGATAATGGAAAAAAAGGGATCAACGTTGAAATGATGATCGTGGTTCATGAAAGTTTAATCAATTAGTGGTCCTGTCCAAAGACAGGACGTAGTTTAGAGTTTAGAATAAGTTTTATGTTTTTGGTGATTTTGTTATTTAATGTGGTATTTTTCTCTTTCAGTTGTTAAATAATTAATTTCCTTAGAAAGATAATAAAAAAGTAATAAAGAAGATGTAACAGTGGGATAAAAAGAAGAATTACTGACGGTGGCGGGTGGATGAATAAGAGGATCAAGAACAATGGTGGAACGAAAGAGCAATAAATAGGATTTAAGTGCATATAGTATTGTGGTGGTATGTAATGTGTAGTGTAAAGTAAAAGTATAATAATTGATTTAGTGAAGGTGCTTCTATTTCTGATAGAATTATAATAATGTAAGAGTTAGAGAGAAAGAGGTATTAGACTGATCGGTTTTATGTGAATTTGATATAATAGTGAAATTAAATTTGGCGAGAAGTAGGGAGAGAAATACCGTTACTTATGGACTTTATTTGTTAGAAGACGGCTTTGAAAAGGCTCCAAGAAAACAGTGGGAAGGATTTATTAAGTGCATCAGTCTTACTCTTTCCTAGTTTCAGACCCAATTCAGAAACGTAAAAACGGTCAGTAATGAGATGCTTTTCAATTACCGGAACGTATGGCCGCTATGATTTGCTTTCCTTGCAGAGATTTATGAAGACGCATGTAGTTTCCATCTTAAAGTATGACGTAGGAAAAATTTTGACGCTCTGGAGAATGCCAACATTTCACTGACCTCTCGAAGCAAATGAAGTTTAGTCCTATGTCTACGCTGAAAGGAAGGAATGCGTACTCATACGCTGGCGCGAGAGTTTGATGTGATAGTGGAGATGTACCTCGCCATTCAACGGTAGAAAGTGTGAGATTGTTTTAAAGTAAGAGAGAGGTCTTTCCTTTTTGCCGTGACAGAGTGATATGGAGCGAGATGTGTGATTCCCCGTATAGTGGTATATTATGGATACTGTTTATATTCGTTTTTCGTGTATATGGTCCTTTGTCCGTACATAAGTAGATTAAACATCGCATCGCCATTATCAGGTTTTGATAACCACTTTTTGACTTCTGGTTATTACTGGCACTTCTAGAGGCGATAGATCGAGTCGTATGAATTGTTGTTTAGCATCTTTAAGTTAACTCTGGAGTGGTGACACTTCAGCCGCAGGCGAAAAGAATGATTTACTGATTCGCAGCACAATGTTCCAACGGATCGTCCGCGCGTGGACTCAGTGCAACATACAGCTTTTCCATGGGGAAACGCAGTGTGCCAATTTCACACTGGATCGGTGCGATTGTCTGTGCTTTAATGATACAGATTTTTCCGCAATGCGACCGAGGTCGTTAATTTTCGCATGGGCTCAAATGACTGCAAATTATACTAGCAGTATACTCCAATACAATCAGTAGCGCAGGATTATTGACGAGCAGGTGACTGCACGTGCGGTGATTGCTCAGTATGCGCTTCGACTCGCACTGCGTTGTGGAAGCAGGGTTGTGTAGATTTTTCTGAAGGCTCGTAATTTTACCAGTCCTGGGCTTTCATACTGGAATTATGCCTGTGTCTCAGAACTAGCTACGAACACTCATTATTGGTGTCCAGCTGGAATCCAGAGTCGAATTTTCGTGACGCGGTATTGTCAAGGCAATTGTCACCGGAGTTCGGCGGTGGTCAGGTTAGGCTAATTGGAGATTTAACAATGCGTCAGCAATAACCTGTACCAAATTGATATGTCTTTGACTGCTCTCAAGTTTGAGCACAATATTTTTGAAGACCATTTCTTATAATAGGCGAAATCATTCGTAAGTATTTTCTAATTAAGAGTCGATCAGACTTAATAATAAAAACTACTCATCCGCATCAAGCGCAGTATGGAACCCGCAAATATTTTCATGGTACTAGAATCCGAGCGTCTGTATATGTAGTATACTATTATATATCATATATATTTGACTAGTTTATAGTATATATCGTGATACTATATATTATTGATATTATAGGATATATATATATAGCGTAATTAGTCAAAGCTATTAGTAGGTATGTTCGTATATGAGTATAAGGTAATAGTAGATGATAGTATGTACGTAGAGTATAGTAATATACTATATTACATATATATATAATAATGTTGTTATGAAGTATATATATATATAGTAGGTTACCTAACTTTAGGGAGCGTGTAGTATGTATATAATATTATTAAGATTAATAATATTAATATATCAATATATTGGTAGGAATATTAGTATATAATGATTATATATGTATATATATTATTATATTGTATATATATCATAATATTTATATATATATATATATTATTATAGTATAGTTATATATCTTATATATATATATATATATATATATAGTATATAATTATATATATATACATTATACTTATATATTTATTATGTATCTATAGTATATATTATATGATTAGTGTATATATAGTATATACATATATATATTAGTATATGATATATATATTAGCATTATATATATTATATATATATATATTATATAATATATATATATGTATGTATGTATTAGTATATTGTTAGAAATAATTTATTCTTGTAGTTAAGCCTTCCTATTGTTGGCTATTTGTAGCTATTTTCTATTGAAGTAGGGGGTTTTAAAAATGGTTACAAAAATTAAGAAGGATATTTCTTGTCTCTGTATCACTAGGATTTAGAGACTTTCTTGGTTTGGGAAATATATCTTTTATTAGGCAACGCCTGAAGGCGTGTTTTTGAACTTTGAAGCGAGGGCTTTTACTGAACTTATAAAAAATCGGATCAGCGGCGGCTAAGTAGAATCAGCCAGTGAAGCGATGGTTTGTAGCGAGCTATTTAAAAATATTGTACGTTATACTAATGAAGAATAAGAGTAGACGTTAAGTATTTTATTTAACTTTAAACGATAGTTTACCTAATAACTTCAGGTAATAATGGAGGGCTTATTATGTAATAATGAGAAGAATTTAGGTTCCCAAACGAAAGTGTAGGCCAGGATCCTACCTATCTGCTATTTTGATTTCTACTTATCTCACGACGCTCTTATCGATCATCTATTGCCTAAGCCGTAGTTTTTGTATTTGGGCCTTCTCTTTGCCGTTGAAAAATTTATTATTTGCCTCTGAGCTATAGAAATTTACTCCTAACAACTACTTATATGCACTACTTTAAGCCTTAATAATTTACAAGCGGCCGTCTCCTAAGTTTTATCATATTTGGAGAATTTTTGATTTAATATAAAGTTTGTATATGGGAGATGAATATAAGTGAGTATGAAGATTATTTTTCTTATTTTGCTAATTCTGTTTAAGCGTTAATAGGTTAGATTTAAACTTAATTTTAATAGGCGAACAGATGTTAGCGGCTCTTTTACTGGGGAGAGTGAGCGAGGTTCACGATCAACTGTTTTCTGAGATTGCCTTTAGAAAGTTCTGCCAAGAACATGTTTTAATGAATATATATATTTATATAAATATTATAGTAGGTATATAGGTAGTTATAATGTTATAGATATATATATATGATATATATAGGATATATTAGATATATATATATATAAATAGGTATATTCGGCAGTATGTATATATATATCATGTGGTGATTACAGTAGATATACATGGATTACGCTATAGTTGTAGTTAGTGAGGTATGTGTTAGAACTCGACCTGATTACATTTGTACCTGTATATTGATGTAATATTGTAGATACTTAAGAGACGGCGAGGCTCCGCACTGGTGAGACAAGCGTGGATCTGATATTGTGGAGCCCTGGGGTTAATGATTATGATAACAGAACAAGAATCGCGCAAACATCAGTTTACCACCAGCGGATAACTAGAGTTTTCGCACTCGGCTGGGATAGTAATATCTTCGACCATAAATTTAATCTTGGACCGCTGATTGATCCGCGTTAAAATAGCTTTGCAGAAAAAATTGTGTGCTGACATCAAAATCCTCTTTGGTCAAAAATACGCATACACACATGTGCGGTGAGCGGTTTCAAAAAGAAATAGAATTGATAACGCACAATATACATAAAACTATTTATTAAAACAAAAAATAATAATTTCATCCAATCCACTTAACAAATTATAGTAATAAATATGCCAGATTATTATGAACTCAAGTTTATGCATATATTTACTATATCATAGAAAGAAACCAGAGACACAAGATAAGACACGTAAAAAAAGTAATAAACATATATTAAAATATTGTGAAAATCGGTATTAGAAGTCATTGTAGGGCAAAATAATAAGTAAATAAATATGCCAGATATTAGGAACCAAGTTTTATGATATATTCCTATAGGAAAAGAGAAAGAAATAAGAAAAGACAAAAAAATATTCAAAGGATATAAAAAAATGATCTTAATAGTGATTATAATTTTAAACTCATTCATTGAAACCTAGGGAGTCAAGATATTATGAGTACCCGACGAATATATAAATTGCCAAATATTTATATCGAAGATCTTATAGATATAGGACGGCATATAAATAGAACTCAAGAAAAACAATGTTAAGATAGACAAGCGTAGCACTAGAGTCTATCCTAATGATTCATCAGCGTAATAAGAGTATTTAACTAACAGGAATTAATTAGCAAAGATTCCAAAGATTAATTAATAGAAATACTTTAAATAATAATAAATTACTTATTATTTTCTAAAGAAAATTATTATCAAAGAAATTTTTACTTTACTTTAAATCTTCAACAAAAAATTAAATGCATCAACAAATTATCAAAAACGATTGCAACATTGCAATTCACGTCGTTGTCTGTTGGGGTTCTTGTAGGAGGAGGATATTCAAAGGACATAAAGAAAGAAAAACAAAAAAAAAAACATGTATTCTAATTTATACTGCACAGATATAACAACCAAAGAAATAAAATTTTAAATGCTAAGATACACATATTACCATTCCAAAATCCGCTAAAACAGTACAAGATAGAATAGTTAAACTGAAGTTAGAATATCGAGAAATAATTGTACTCAATATTTCACTATAATTGATCTACAACAACAGTAAAGTAATTTAGACGGTGATGGGTAAGACATACGACGAATTTCAGCAAAAGTGTCCATAAAATGATGGTATGCTAATACGTACATGTCAGCTACAGGCAAGCTTTCTTCCACAAAAGAAGATGGTGAAAAATACGGACTCTAAGAACTAAGATTTACATTACATTTTATATATGAAATAAAAGTCATCCGTTGAATAACATTTTACCTTTTATGCATTTCAAATAGAAGGATAGATAAATTTATTTACAGTTGTGTCCATTTCAGAAGGAATATAAAAATATTGCATGTACAAAAATACAGATGGAAAAAGAACACTTTTTAAACAAAAGTTGGCTACGCCACGCTTTTAAACAAATCAAATAAAATTAAAGAATGGTTAAGGCTTGCTTTTAGGCTTGAAATACAGCGCATAAAATTCACCCTTGAAAACTTAGTTTTATGTTTGTCATAAATTTCGCACATCGCGAAGTGTATTTTGAAATTAAAAATAATAATAATGAATATAATAAATAATATCAGATAGATGGGCTAATAAATGAATAGATGAAAATAAGATGAATAATGATATAATAATAATTTGAATATGAATAATAATAATTAATAATAAATATATAATATAAATGATATTAATAATGAATAATAGAATAATGAATAAATACAGTGGTGCTATTATAAGAAGCCAATAAGACAAGTTTTTACTACAGGGTCTCAGCTTGTAACGTTAGATTGTTACTACACGGTTAGTGTCTAGGTGATCTTTATCAACTAATAAGTAGTATAGAATTTGTACTGATCTTTTTTAACAATTACACCTAATGTGATTGTATCTATTTTTTATATCACAATTGGGAACTTGTTCTTTAAAAGGAGTTAACAAGATATAATATCGGAACGAACGGATGTAATACGATTTTTTTTCGATGTAATTTCAAGGCAATGAGAGCGTCAGAGTTACCAAAACAGTTTTTTTTAACTAAAGGAATACCCAGAGGTAAACCGCAAAGATGAGAAGAGTCAGGGTCTCTCGGAGCTCAGGCGGGGAACGACTGGGGGGGGGGGACTATCCGTGCCCCCCCTGTGTCCCAACGTTCGGCTTCGAGCCCTTAAAAAATTAAAAAATTAAAATTAAAAAACTAAAATGCAGTCTTTGGCCAACTCTTGCGCTCTTCTATTGGAGTTTTTAGCTAACACGCGTGGAACTGCAGTGGTGTGTTCGGCGATCTCAAGCGATATAATCTCATTTTGATTTCATTTATCTGATTGATACTTCGAGGTAGATGTTGTTCAATATAATATATATATTCATCAACTTGAAATATGATGGAGTTGGCGACCACTATCTTTTGCTGGGTTAGATATGTGTTTATTGAACATTATTTTAGTTTTGCCTAAGTTCAATTTTAATCCAACTGTGTTAATAGATCTCTTTTTAAAGGAGTAGTGCCCACAATTGGTTTCAATATATATAAACTTCAGTGTCGTATATTTGAACACCTTCATGTTTTTGTGTCGAAAGTATTATCTAGAAATGACACAATTACAAGAATTCTTGCGGTTTTTGATTAATGATAAAAAAAATATGAAAGAGGTGAATACCTCTCAAAAAGGATATAAAGCCCACAAGGATCGTCAAACAGTTCTAAGACCCTAGAAACTGAAAAAGGGCTTCCTGTCCTAGTTGTACAAAGAGCTCCCGGGCCCCGTTCTTAAAAAAAATAATAATGCCCTAAGATCATAAAGATATATTTATCGATATTAAAGTCTTTTACGACTTGCGATATTTCCTTGTTTCATAATACAAAATTCTCTCCAGAAAAAATATCCTATACAGGATTCAAATTCAAATATTTTGGTAATTTTAGAAGATTACCTGACATCCGTAACATATATTGATTATATATTTTATTTGGCCCTCCGATGCAATGCTGAAGTAAAATTTTGGAACAAGAATGACCTTCTTTAATACTGAAGTGAGAGTTTGTTTATTTATGGTACTTTTACTATATATTGGGCAAATATGTAAATTTTCTTTAATATTAATTCACGTTATATATAACTTTTATGTAATTTTTGTTAAGTATTAATGTTTTTAAGGGTTATCTAAATTATTGTTATATTGTTCATTAACTTCATTAAAAGGATAATCTTAAGCCTTGATTAGATGGGCGTGGTGTGTGATTCACCCGGAACCTAGTCGTGTTAATGATAAGTAAATGTTTAGACTTGTGTTCTGGTTTGTTTTAGCCATTATTAGTATTTATTTGAGTCTTTTTTTTTTTGTTTAACAGAAACGTTTCGGAAAATCATGCTAAGCCTTAGCTTAACGAAATCTCTCAGGTGAGCGCAGACGTGGCTTTAAAAAGAGGAAGATTTATTACCTGTGGAAAATCAAAGAAAAGCAAGGAGTTCCACAGGAACAGAAGTAGCTGGAAAGAAAGGAGGCACCACTAGCGAACTAATGTTTTGGAGTTTCATGCTGCAGCAGATTCATTGGCGAGAAAGCAGAGGCACCTTGTGGATATCGTAAGGGCCGACGCAAGGGTGGTGGAATGCGAAGAGGTCAACTCCCCCAAGGCATCCTTGCCCGCTGTAGTAACCTTATAGCAAAATAGGACAGTGCACCAAAAACGTCACGTCGAGAGATAGAGTGTCAAGGGAGTTGTGAAAGAAGGGGAGCAGTTTATTAGTCTCTTAGCTTTAGACTCAACCTTATCTAATAGAACGTGGATCCGGAACCCCCAAAATGTGAGAACAGAGTAGCTGCCCATATAACGGGTCCGAATCAAGGAGCATTATATATAAACAGGAGTAAACTGTTTCAGCAAGAAAAAAAATCCCGCAACCTAAGCAGAACACTCCCAGCTCCTTTGGGGTCACCTTAGCAGCCCATTGAAATATGAGATTTCTAAGACAATTTTGTTGTTTTATGTGAGACCAAGGATGTTTTAATGTTATTCGACAAGTGAGATGTTACGAGCGGTTCAAAAGGAAATTTGGAAAGTTGGAGGGTTGTTTTTAAGAGAGAGTCTTATAGTGTTTGAGTTTTTAAAAGAGTTGAATGTCACAAAATTGCGGTGACCCCACTGGGAAATGCCATCCAGATCGCAAGAATATGAATTCGGAAAGGTGATAAGGAGGGGATGGAAGATGCAAGAGAGGAGCAGATTTGAAATGAGTAGAGAAGAATAGAGAGTTTGAGCATCGGGGCAATAAGAGTTGAAACAGAGTTAGAAATAGCGGAGCTTGAAGAGATCATTGACTGAAGAAGTAGGGAATAAAGTTTGGAGAATAGATACAAGAACCTGTGTAGGTAACACTACAATTAACAGGAAAGGAGGGAAAAGGACCTCCACGGCGAGGGCTGATTAGAGCGATTCGGGAGAGAAAAACTGGACAAGTAAGCTCAAAGCGAGGGGAGGAAAGCCAAAGGAGGGAGTTTAAAGCAGCGGAAGGGAGCAGTTAGACGGGCGTGCATGACCCGTGCAAAAGCTTTGGATATAGTGCAAGCGCGCCCTCGCAAACTTGTCCCAATAGTCCCTAAATCAGTTGAATAGCCTTAAGAGCAGAGGGTCATAAATCTGTGAGTTATGGTAGTTTATCTCCCTAGTTGACGCTCGGAGTCCGAAAAGCCCATACTGATGATCTGAAAGAAGGGAATGAGAACTCCCGCAGATGATCTTAGGAAGTTAAGAATTAAGAAGAGTTTCTAGCTTTTAGGAAAAGTAATTAAGTTATTCAGACATAGAGAGCTAGGAGTGAACTGAGGACAGGGGAGCGAAGTTCAGGTAGCACCCTTTGCGCTCAAACCACGGGGAGGTATGTGGCAATCCGGGCCACTAGGTTCTTTCTGGCATTCATGATCTCACTCAGGATCTCAGTCGTACGCGATCATGTGTGATCTAACCGTGAGGTAAGTTGTGACAATGGAAACCTGGAGAGGGGAGAAGAAAAGTATTGGGGAAAATAGGTAGAGTAAGAATTAGATGAAAAAAGGAGGCCGAAGATGATTGTCACTTTTCAGAGGAGAGTTGGTTATAGAACCGTCCACAGCGAATGTAAGGGGAGGAGAAAGGAAAGACTTACAAAGTAGTTAGACGGATGGTTTTTTGGCAAGAGGCCAAGAAAATTTGTCAGTAGAAGAGAACCCAGCAGGTTGGCGCACTCTCTTTTAGTGGAAGGTTTCGGCTTAGCTGACGAATAGTTTCCCCGCAACGATTACGAGCAGAATAAAAAATTGGTAAGAGTAATGAGTGAGAACGAGATGTTTTCTTCATGTCCGAATATGCGATGTCTCTCTGCTGAATGGCGCGAGAACAAGCCCATCTGAACCATGAATTTTTGGGAGAAAAAGATTTAGTTGAGGTGGAATGAACCTGCTCATTCCCATCAACGATTACGGTTATGATACTAATATTATATATATATATATATATAGTATATATATACTATATAATAGGAGTAATCTAATTTTATATATATATATAAGTTAGTATATATATGATAGTAGTATATTATAATATATATATAATATATATATATATATATATATGTAATATATGAGTATATAATATAGCTTGATAGGCCAAATACTTCCTTGGGGAGGAAGTTTATATATTATATAATATATATATATAATATATATATATTAGTATATATATATATGTATAATATATAGTATATATGAATTATATATATTTATAGTACATATAATATTGGTAGTATAATAATATATATATATTCATAATACTAGTATATAATAGCTATTAAGATATATATTAGTGGCGATCTGGCTGGAAGGCGGGCTGCGAACCACCACTGAAGAGTCCAACGAGCAGCCCCGGGATCGAAACGCCATTCATCGCGACAATGGCCACCTCTCTTAAACATCTCATCTAGTCTTCATCTAATTGAAGGTGGTTCTCAAGACCACTCACTTAACCGCTTCATATTGGTGACCACCGGAGTGACTAGTGCCTCTGGAGTGGCACAACGATGAACACCAGCCAGCATCCCATCCTCTCTCAAAGTTGTTCGCCGCTGGTAAGACATTTCGTTGTAGAGTTTCATTTTACCACAATTGTTCAACGCGCATTACATCAATTCAAGTTTCTTCTGGCTGGGGGAGGGCTGGCTGCTCTGTCTTGGTCATGCCTGGTAACTGCTGTAGACTCGTGCTTCTCACGGCGGTGCAGACCAAAACTGCACGTAAGAGTGCGAGGTGGTCGAAGCTTTCTTGGTGGTTTTAATGGTGTGCACACCGTGGCTCTCTATCCTGACAGCTGAACGCAACGTCCTTCCAGGTGCGCGAGCGGGGTGTGCTCGCGGGCATTGTTTCACTGTGAGGGGAGGGAGTTCTGTAGGCGGTCTGGTGGAGGAGGGGCTGCGATCGCTACACTTGAAGAGTCCAAGCAGCCCGGGACGAAACGCCAATTCATCGCGACAATGCTCACTGTCTCTGAAACATCAGCTAGCATCTTTCAGCTAATGGAAGGGTGGTTCTCAGCAACTCACTTACGCCCCTTCATAAATTATATATATAATTAGTAGTATATATTATATTTATATATATATGATATATATATAGTATATATATAATATATAGTATATAATATAATATAGTTAATTATATTAATATATATATATATGGTAATAGTATATAGTATATTAATATTAGATATATATTAATATATTTTATTATTTGATCATTATTTTCAAAATTGTCATTCTTTCAGGATAAGACATTTGAAGTAGCTCATAATTGTAATGAATAGTATTGAGAAATTCATAACGGACCAAACTTTCTTTGCGTCGAGATTTGATGAATTAGATCTTTAAATCTCATAAAAATCATGATGACCATGTAGTTCTGCCTTGTAAAAACCGAAGTTGGAAACGAGAGTGTATAAGAAAACTGTTCCATCATAGATAACCCACAATATAAGAAGCACCGTAAGTACTTGTACCACCGCCCGTCAGCCCCCTTGCAATTTAGAACTGTCGGTCGTAAACTCTGGAAGTGGAGGTTGTGTGGGATAATGAGAGATGGGAATAAAAGCTGTCTCATCAAGGCCTGAAAGGTACTGACACAGGCATGCCATGTAGGCATATTTACAGTAGTTGACATAAAAACATTGTACGAATCTTTTCACAAGTAACGCTTCATCTATCCGCAGTGTTCATCTTCACTCAGCCAACAGCACCGTTCGTACGTTTTCAAAAGGTGGCTGGGTTTAGTTTGTTTGAGCACTACTGACTTCCCTCTTCTTCATTTGTTTTAAGGAGCTTTCACCTTACATCCGAGTTGGCATAGAATTTTAAACTACATAGTCGGTCGTAACTACAACAAGTGTGAGAAATAATTATCAACTATAGGATGTTATGTTTCGTCTTTCGCAGAAGAATTTGGTCGACTAAACAGATTATAGAACAGGTTCAATTACGTATTTATTGGAGGAATCAACGGCATCCGCGATATTATTTCAACGAAAGGAGAACCTAATTCTATCTAAGAGTCTCAAATTCCTACCTTGACGAATACCGTAATCAACAACGAGTATGCAATACCATTCCTTTTGTGGGCGTAGAAAGCATACTTCATGTCGAGTTCATATCAAATGTTTCCACGTTTGTCAAAATTGTTCCTCGGTCATACTTAGATTGGGGTAAAGCAGTCCTGTGCCCGGATTATCCTTTTTCAGTACTCGTTCAAGATGGAATGTACTATGTATCGGTCTACGGGTTAAGTGTCATAAGTTAAAAGATTAGTAATATTTCTCTCTCTCTCGCTCCACATAAATTTGCCATAAGATATTTTTACTTAATTGGGTGTTATATGGATAGCGCCGTTAAATGAAGCATCGAATAAGAGACGCGTCGGTATGACACTGTGGATCGAGAATAAATGAGCGCCTAGCCCTTAAATCTCGCCTCGGTGTGATTAATTAGTGTGGAAGCTCGTGGTATAAGAACATGGGAGAGAGTGCGACTCTGATGAGCTTGATGGGGGTGAGCCGTTCCGTCGGCGACTGCGAGTTGGGACAGACTTTTACATTTGGTATACGGAAGCACACTTCATAACAAATTCGATCAAATAGTAGTGGTGATGGTAGTAAATCAGTGGCTTCGTGAGGGTAGTATCATATGTATATTTCATTAGTGTACTTATATGGGTAAGATGGATTGATAAGGTCTATTTGGTTTAAGTCCACTCTGTAGGTCCCGTGTGGGGTCTATGAGTCACGCAGCCGCTATTGCCAATATATAAACGTTACCCACTCATAATAGGCAATTATATATACTAGGCTTCAACGCGAGCTGTAATGATACTCCGCCATATGTCTTATACTCTATTTTAGCTATTAATGCTCTCACCTTTTTTCTATTTCCTCGCCTGCACAGAACACAAACTACGTAAGCTGATATTTTCCGTCGGTGCTTCCTCTATTCTTTCTCTTTGATCAAGCTCACTTTTCGTTTCTGGTCGCGACGGTTGTCTTAAGATTATGTCTTGCACGACAAAGTTCTGTCATATATTGATTCGCCAAATCGTTATGTTTGTCTCCTTGGGATTCTGGAGTTAATGAGGTGATTAACGTGCTGTCTTTAACGCTGTCGCCTGGTTGGCATGTGAAATTTTTCATTGTGGTGTTCGTACTCCATGAGTTTGGAAGTTCTACCAAATAAGGTAGGTGGGAGGATTTGTGGAGTTAGTGAAAGCATAAAGCGCAGTTTCAGGGGGGAGAAAGGCGCGTCGGGCCATTCTGAGTCCTTGTGGTGCAGATGCATCGCTTTCTCCTCATTTTATCTACAGAATCAAGTCTGCGAGCAATGGTTTTTATGGAAACCGTTTACCTGCACGGTTGTCGGTTAAAAAGTGTGATTTAGCATGTCGAGCTGGTGTAACATTACTCGTGAGTGATAGACTAGGAGTTTGCTATATTCTATATCGCTGTGTCTTTCATTCACAGAAAGGTATTAAATTGTGTATGGAATCCCCACTTTTTGTCCTGAAAAAGTCTAGATTTTGGTTACGACTCTACGACAGCTACCGATTATGGCTAGAATGCAAGACCTATGAATGCTGTAGTAGATGTCGTGGCAGGAGATAGATTTAGTATCGTCTCTATCCGGGTCTTTTGAATTATTTTCAAGAGATAAGATTTTTGACTTTTTACTATAGTCTTGATCTTTAGCTGTATTTTTAGACACACGCTTCTATACTTTCTTGTATGTGCTCTTATTACCTCTTCTTTCGGGAGGAAACCATACTGTCTTGTGCTTAAGTGACTAAACGT
>JABUQX010018374.1:0-17500 GCA_015478945.1 Trachelipus rathkii
AAAAAGGAGAGAGAAAGGAAGTACAGGGTACTAATTACCAGCACTCATTTATCATATATAAATATTATTTATTGATATAATGAAATTTATTATAATAATTTATATCATATTATTTATTATGATGTAACTATCGTAGGAGGATGAGGATTGTAGTACTGATTATTATATGTAATTGTATTAGTCGAATTGTTTAGTAGATTCATATTATATAAATTATAAAATGATATATATTATTATATGATTATTATTATTATTACGATTATTATTTAATATTATTATTATATATATAATATTAATTATCATATATTATATTATAGTAGTAGTAGAGGATTGTAGATCAAATCTTCACAGAATTTGGGGCTTGGACCTTTTTGGGCTTGACTTTTTTGGCCTTTTGACTTTTTTGGGCTTGACCTTCGACACCCTTGATCTCATGGTCATTTTTTGGCCCGTATTTTGACCTAAATTGTTGGGGGCAACCCTAATTTGGGCAACCCTAATTTTTGGGGGGCACCTCTATTTTCCTGCGGGCCTTTCGATAGAGGCTGCCAAACGTTGCGTTGCAGACCGGGTGATACCAAATTTTCGACCATGTCTTTTTGCCACGTAGTTTGCTTGCATTAAGGGCTAGCCTTTTTGGGGGATTTCTTAACTTGTTTGTTTCTAATCCGGCAGCAGCCTCCAGGGCAACCGAATCCGGCGCATGCTAGCGCCGCAGCGAGCGCCCGCAGCGCGTTACAGAGCGCCTGAAGGCGTTATGGTCACATCCGCCGCGCCTTGTGTATTGAATCATCGCTCTGTACACCGCCATCCGTCCGACACCTCGCCCACCACACCACAAGTCCCACAACACCACGATACTGATACATCTATCACACACACACACACACGACACTGCGCCCACAGTGGTCATACTCAACGATATTCCACCGGGTCCTTTATCGTCGTTACTACGTCACTTATGCTACAGCTTCGGAGTCTGATCCGAATTCATATTCAAAATAGAAACTCGGATCTTACTTCTAAGCGCGCAATTTCTGCCTTATAACATCGAGCGACGAATTAGAATACTATCATTAATTTTCAGCAGAGTCTGATTTAGAGAGTCAAGGTCCGGGCGTTTGCAAAGGATGATATAAATACTTATAGGAGGGATGGGGGTTAATAGGTATGATCGGATAGTTAAATGATTGTGGAAGAGAGGATGAGTTATATATTCAATTGATATCTAATGTTATATTAAAATATCGATATACTCTTTTTATAGATATACTGGGTATGAGAATTATGTATACTAATAGATAATATTATTAAAATACTAATAATTATAATTATATCTTATATATATAATATAATTATATTAAATTATAATATAATATTTAATATATAACTAATAAATAATATATATATATACAAATATATATTATATACATATATCTAAATATAAATAATTATATATATAATCATTAATATATATCATAATATTATACATGATATATATATTATAATATATAAACTTACTAGATAGAAGAAAGAGAAGGAGAACATTTTGTATGCGTGCGCACATTCCGAGGCTTTTGCTATCGATTTCTCCGCCATTAATATCGGAATTTTAATTTGAATATTCTTTTTGAATTTTAATATATTTAATTATTGAATTACATAATGTCAAACTTTATGTAGATCTATGCTGTAACTAATATATATAATACTAATTCATATACCATCAATAATTTATTTCTACTATTGATTATGATATATATATACTATATATTCATATATAATCAACTACTTATTCCTTCTTGAATATCTTATTTATATATAATATATATATACATATATATAAATATACTATATATCATAATACTATAATTATTAGAGAGACAGAAGAGAGAGAAGAGAGGAACTTTGTACCCGTGCCGCACATTTCATCGGGCACGGTTAATCCTGCTATTCATCTTTTTTCCCACCAGAGTTATTTGGGAAAATTTATTGGACAATATTATTTTGGAATTTAATTATTTAATTATTTGAATTTTTAATTGAATTACCGGGTACTTATACTTACTTATTTAATTTGTGTATTTTATTATTTATTTTTCTATGTAAGGGTTTAAGGTCTTTAAGCTTGCAAGAATGTTTGAGATTTTATCTTACTAGGTCGTTATTAGTTTATTCCTTGTGTAAATATTCGCCGAAGTGAATGATATACATATTTGTTATCAGATTCAAAATTTCGTCACTTATTAGAGTGATGGGATGAATAAATTACCAGCACCGTTTGGGAAGACTGGTAAGTTTTGGTCTTTCTAACAATCACTGCAAACAAAAGAGTAATGAGTTTTTATTGCAGAATATCTTCTTGTGCTTGGTAGGTATGAAAAATTTGATGGTCGATATTTTCTCGAACTTTTACAGCTCCATATTTTTCAACTTCATTAGCCTCAATAACTTTATGCATTAAGAATAAAATACTAGGCTATATGTCATTTATGATTCGTTCAAATTTAATAAATTATGTATACGTTAAATTGTTATTCAGTGACTGGGTTTATCAGCTGCTGAATTGCTTTGTCAATTCTATGAAAATCCATTCGCTTCTCAATTGAAAAGCAACATTTACTGAATGCTATTTGCCCATTTAAATTATATTGTAAATAAGTAGTGGACAGGGTATCACCTCATTTATTAGACTTTATATAAGGTTTTAGAAGTAAATTATATATACTATAATTTAAAAAGCACATAGTTTAGCTAATAGCTGAAGATGGAAACTAGGACAAGGAAATTCATTTTTATACACTATTTTCTTATTCGCTAAAAGCATATCTTAGACTTTATCAGAAATCTTTACAACAATATTTAATATATATGCATCATCAGCAAAAAGATTATCTTTATATTGAATAATTAAATATAAATTATATAATTATATACTATTATTGAAATATATTATACTTATATAGTATAATTATATATATAACTATACTAAGTATATATAAACATATAATTATATAAATTAATATTAATATAATTAATATTAATTAATATTATATGATATATAGTATTATATATACATATTATAATTAATAATAATAATACATAATAAAATATATATTATATAAATATTAAATCAATATATTTAATACCTAAATTGTAGTACATCATATCTAATATATAAAACTACTACTATGATAACTAACGAGATACCTAATCAATTCCATTCTCATGTATTAACACTCCCACTATAATGTTAAAGTATATACTTATATCATAACTATATATATTTATATTATATGACTTAATATATATATATATCCAAATACAGGAGAAAGGCTGTGGGAAGTTGCAGCGAAGTGAGACGCCTGCTGAACTACTCTAGTCTGCTGGCATGGTCTGGTTTTCCTGAACAGACTGATGACTTCTCTGTGGAGGACAGTAAGACTATATAGATTATATACTATATTATACTATATATTATCATTATATATATATATTATATTATATATATATATATATAGTATATAGTATATATATATATATCATTATTATATATTTTACAGTATACAGTGGCGTATTTTAGGGGGGTCCAAGGTGGGGCCACTCGGCCCGACACACCCAGTAACATATGCCTTCCGTCTGGTATTCATTACGTATATATTTCACGTTTTATGGCTAAATTTGCAGAAAAGTCATAAATTAATTATTATAATAACTTCGCGTGTACCAGGAAAACAAATCTCATAAGTCCATTAGTTAAAACTATAACTTGAAACATCGAGAAAATGCAACATTAGAATTTCACTGAATTATTTAGAAGAAATGTAATACAGAGCACCTGAAATACTGAACTGATATTGAAATTGCGTGTAATCCAAGAACATTACACAAATTCAAAACAATACCGAGCCCATACTTTACATATTCGAGCCAAGGACTTATTATCCGCAACGCACCATTTTTAACTACCATTTTTATGTGAGCAACTCAGATTTAAATATCAGCAATTTAGCGAGTAGAGGTTTCTTGATATTTGTCCCTTGGAATGTCTTGGTCATACCGTACGGGTGCAACACATACTAGTGGCCACATTTAGTAAACTTTATAACGAGCGACAAGTTTACAATAGTATATGTCTGAAATAACACTATTCTTACAACTTTGGAAAGATCTTCCGCACAAAGGGCCGAATTTGAAAGATTTTATGTGAAGAGAAGCAATAGCAATGGATTTGCGAGTTTATTGCGAAAGATTTGAACAATTGGTCATTTATCAGCACCAGTGTGTGCCACTAATATATCAGCAATTAGGATTTAAGCGTTATCTTAGTTATCTTGTTTTCGTAATTTTGCACTGTATTCCGCTTATAGATGGATGTTAGCATCTCATGTTAGCTAAACATTACATAACTCGTGTAAAAATTTACCCCTCATTATTCATTGGTTATTGACGTGAGTGCTTTTGTTCAGATAGAAAAAATGAAGCTTGTCACAAACATTATCGAGCTGTCGCTTTGAATCTGAGCTCAACCATTTTATTCTGTAGTAATGGAAGTTAACCCTATTGGGATGAAAGACTTCTCATAGGATTGCCTACCATATAACTATAAGCAACTTCATTATATGGAAATATAACTCTCTAAGAAAATAATGATCGGAAATATTATAGTAAGATAGTATATTTACAAGTTCAGACTAGATGCGTCATCAATCTGCATTGATTCGAGGTGTGCGTAAATATTCTAATATGTCCTAAACAATCTCGTAGGCTAACATTAGTATATTTTTAGATAACATCCAATTCAATAATATAAATTTTCCCGAGATTATTGTTCTAAGCAATTTACTTATTTTATTTGTCTTCTCATGGTAGAGATTTTTGATTAAGTATGGTGATTATATTATATCAGTGCTAATTGTTTATACCTTTTACTATTACAATTTTAATTAGCCGTGCACTTAACATAATAATTAATATACGATAGAGTTCAAAGGAAATCCTAGAGGCATACTTCACTACTATAGTCATAATAGAACTAATATATATATTATATAACCATAGCGGCCGGTCATGTCCCTAATTACGCTAACATAAAGTTCCAGTTCTACCAATAATATTATATAATATATATAACATATCCTAGTTTAATGAACGATTTGGTGTGGTGCGACCCACCGCGGCGAACCGAAATAGAATATCCATTGTAAACTATTACAAAAACAATTTCATGATTGTTTACGTTCACCTTCATAATATTATATAATTGTAATATATATCGTAATTTATTTTTAATATCTTATAACATTATTATAACATTTTGCTGAATCTAGTATAAAACTTTATCATATCATTCCGATGAGGACATCTATTATTTATATTTTTAACTTAATATATTTTAAATTATCTTATATAAATGTATTTCAAATCATATTTATATAAGTATATTAAATAATAATAACAGCAGTAGCAACTGTTAATTAATAAATAACAATATTTATGTTATTTATTATAATACTTTAAAATATAACATAATGTATATAAATTTAATTAGATAATAATCATAATACTAGTAGATTGGCTGTTTGTTTATTATCCTCTCACACTAAGTCTGATAATATGTTAGTAAATCTTCGGCGAATTTATGTACCTTCTCAGAAACTTGTGTTTGCTTGCCGTTTCTAGTACGCATTACTAGCGAATACTGTGTATTTGTTGATCATGTTTAATTATTCTTTAGGGCTTTTTACTGGGCTTAAACTTCTCGACTATCTCACTACGTAAGCTTTACACCTTTACTACTTGCTTTAACATAGTAACCTCGTTTATCTTACATACATACCCTACCTCTCACAGAATTTACGATAGAATAGGGTACTAACTATAACACAAATAGATTTAATGCTTGTATTTACAAAGAATTTTATTATCACACACTAATAGACGGATGCTGATTTTAACTACTTGTCATTTATATGATTTGACTCTCTAGGCGCATATCGAGCATCGTCATTTTATCAACTTTGCTATCCCTGTCTTAACTCATGGTCTGACATTTCACACTTATACATATAGCCTTGGTGTATGTGGATCTGTAGTGCATGGGTTTGCGTTACGCATTACCAGCAAACTTACATCGTTGCCTGCTTTCAATCTAAGTGCGACTCTGCGAGCTTTTATTTAATATCACCTAAATTAATCATGACATACATACAACGTTTACCGCTTGGGAAGTGTCAAGATTCATACAGCAAATTTATATTGAATACAATGTTCGATTAACCTCTCTAACACTAGGCCTCGAGCAGGGTAATTTAGTGTTCAGTCTTTTGGTTTATCAACCCTGCTTCGAAGTACTGCGTTTTTTGAAAGTGCTTCTCCTGCGCACTATTGCCTATAACTCTCTTGCCTCTTACCATTGTCTCAGTATTCACTTTCTGAGTCAGAGGGCCACATTGTTGCTTGCAATGCTGTTGATAATTGCAATTGATATGTCTGGGCTCTCTTGTTTTAATCATCTTTCAGAGTGTATAACTATAACTTTTTCTTTGATAATGGTATACTTATTGATTTTAGACTTGAGTGATCAATTGAGACATCTTGTGGTATCTTGATTAAAGGAACTTGAGGACTGACATGATTATTAAGGACTCGTTAATATTAAGATACTATCCTAAGATCTTAATTATGTTTAAAATGGAATTAGAGGTAAATATTGAGGATATTGTATAGATTTTTAAAGATTTTATGGGAATATTATTGTATAATTTTTTAGCTCTTAAGAACTTTGAGTACTTGAGGATTCTAGTAGTTAATTTGAAGGAAATTGAAGAAATTGGAAATGACTTGAGCGATGTTAATAGTACTTTAGTGTGAGACTCGCTATATCATGCTCGATGGACGTGATATATTGTTTAAGTTAAGACACAACGCACCATCAAATTCTCATCTACCACGTTACACACCACACCAACACGCTAACACATCAACACAACTATCGTATCATCATATGCATCACAACCCGTTTATCTTCTTTATATAATTCACATATGAGTCAACATTCGACAACATTTTTCTATCACAATTTCGAGTTCTTTTGTTGCCAATAAAACTTTGAACAACATTATATCTACATAGACACTTTACATTTAAATCTCTCAAATTTTCTTACTCTACTGACGTCATCATCTTAGTATGTTCAATTGTTTCAACATGACAATGGTTTTTGTAATTTTCAGATACATATTTTATCTACCCAAATGACCTTTGGAAATATTGATGAACGGTTGCTACTTCCGACTTACACCCACACGACACACCGCATTCATCTGGATTGAACACAACTTCTCAACCTTCTATTCACACATCACATTCACGATCCATTTATTCTCTTTATCATTCCTATCATCTAGACTCCGATCCAAGTTTACTGCTTACAACTCACCACATTTCCAATACCATCTCCAACTATACGACTGCATAGTACAACACCTATTAAATGATGAAATAACTTTTTTTGGATACACACCATCTAGTCTTTGCTAGAACTGAGTGACATATTTACCACCTATAGTTTGTACACCCTAGTATGATTTTCTTACCACACATACTCTGAATTACAATGATTTTTACTTCATCATTGATAGGCAGTCAACTTGTTCGCAAGAATGCTTCAGTGTATGATGAAAGAGGCAAGGCATAGAAGAAGCAAATACAGAAAAAGATATAGAAGAAAAGAAGATGAAGATAGAAGCATAACCCAATCTTGGGGCAAAGAGTAAGGTAAAGAAAGAGAGAAAAGACTAGTAAGATTGTAAGAAGAAGAATGACATTAAGGAAAACAGAAGTATAGAAGAAGTAAAGTAAGCAGAAGATAAGAAGATCAATAAGAAGAAGAATGATTGAGAGAAAGCAAGAAAGAAGCTAAGAATTAAATAAGAAACATGTAAAATAAGAAAGAAAGAAGAATGAATAGATTGAGAGATATATGATAAGAATATGTAAGAATAGAAGAAAAGTCAAGTCAATGTATAAGAAAAATAAAAAGATAGAAGAGTAGAAGAAGACTAGAAGAGAAAGAAAGAAAAGATGAAAATGAAGATAGAAAAAAGAAGTAAGAATACATAATACAAACATTATTTATGGGGATTTGACGTTATTAGCCTATCGTTTATTAAAGCAATAAGAAAGTGTTATTGACAATGAGTAGTTAATGCTAGTATTGCAGGATGACTAGTCTTAGAAAAGATAGAGTCCTGCTCTCGCGATGCTAGGAGAAATAAATCTGTTTTGACCACTGTGCTTGTCTTTATTTGTCAAGTGGACGGTAGGCGTATTTTGTATAACGCTCTCGATCTTGATGTAGGCCAGAATCGTATACGGTTTAGTGGACTGGACTTTCGAGAGAGGAACAACTTATATGCCACTCTATGTCTTAAATTTACAATTGTATTTCCAATTAAGAGAAATACATAAAGAATATCTTTATACAATAAGTATAGATACCAAGTTATTTGAGCGTTTCTCATCTGACTATAAAATTATTCTACGTCCTCGCGGGTAGGTCGAGTGGAGTGCTTACATAGATTAGAAATATCTTGACGTGAGATGATATTCTTATTAAGTAATAAATAAGAATTGGAACGCTTAATGATGGATTAGTTTTATATATACAGCTAATTTACTGAGATTAAGGGTATAATTGAAACAATAATCATGTCGAAAATGCACAGAGAAAAACAAACATCAGTACACATTCATGGATCGCCGTAAGTAGAGTGAGAAGAAAAGTACTCTTTCTTGTATATGATCCATTATGATATGAAAGTCAAGTCTTTTAGGGCAGTAAACTTCATGTGACAACCAGATATAGAATTATTTGTGTTAAGCGGTGGGCATATTGATAAAGACCTAAATCTAAAGTCAAATTTCAAACTGACCCCAAATTTTCTGGATACACAGTGTAGATGAGCAAAGAATAAGTAAGAATTGTCACTATGTTGTTGTTTAAAATAATAAGGTATCACCAAATATATAATTTAAGGTAAAGTCATATGTTGGATGTAGACTAATAGATAAATTCTATACTAAATAACCTTATTCTTAGTGACAGCAAAATGGTAATTCCAGATTCTACACAGTTTATAGATAAGATTATATTTTGAAGATAGTAACTTTTAGTAACGATAACAACCTGACTAAGAGCACACATTGAGTGCTTAGGGTAAAGACATATTTGGTTAAATAAACTATAGTTAGAATAATAAAAATGTGTAATAATGTGAATCTCCTGAGTTACGTGAGATTGCTGGTCGGGAGGTCACCTTACCCTTTTTCTCATCCATGTTTGAAGATTCAAGAAGACTTAAGTACACCAGTGAGTGATGCTGTAGCCTCAATCAAACAGGCTGAGACATTAGAAGAAAAGTCCAACCACGAATGGTTGCCACTGAGAACCCTCAGCGAGAGGGTGTGCGTCGCGAGTGTCCGGTCGCACGGCACGCACGACCTGTATCGCAGGACGCCCGGACACGCTAAGTCATATATGTACAGGGCAAGATGATGAGAATGCGGGCTCTGTGTTTTGTTGTTGTGATGTGTGTACCGAACTTGTGTCCGATTGGTGTAGTTCCGGAGCATATGTTGTTGATTGTTATTGGTAGTTACATGTTGTTAGTGTTTGTGTGATGTTGTAGAGGTGTGTCGAATGTGGTTTTGATGGTGTTGAGTTGTTGGTCGTTGTGATGTATGTGCTTGGGAGACATGTGTGGTGTGTTGTTGGTGTGGTGGGTGTGGTAGGGTGAAATATACTATAACGTGAAATATTAGATGGTCTTGAGGAGAGTTATAGAGGCTTATTTCATTGTTTATAGGGGTTCAATCTTTTTGAAAAGACGCCTTTGAAGTGTCTTGAAATATGAGAAAAGATATAATGAACTCAGAGGATAAATATTGGAAGGGATGATAATGGAATAACAGTTATAAAAATTCATACATACTACGTCGTGGTCATATCTATTAGAATTTACTAATAATTTGGAGATAATATCTTTTGATATACATATATTTATATATTAACCCCTTATGATATAATATTATATATATTATTATATTAATCATTTATATTAATATAATATTATATAATATATTAATTATTAATCATATATTATATTTATTCTTGGAAACTAATATCAAATTGGTTTTATGCAAGATTACAAATTCCTCTAGTATGTGCTATTGTTAAGTGGTGATAATATATGAATGACATTATTTGGGTGATAAAAAACCACTATGTTAGTTATACTCTGCTATGTAGTACAAACACTAAATACCAAAATTATAATAAAATTAAAAAATTAATATTAATATAATAAATTACTATAATAATTTAAATATAAGCGATATAATAGAGGTCAGTAGTTTTAACTATCAATATAATTAAATATATAATTACATAAAATTCAATAAGATTCCAAATCAAATATCTTTGTTCGATATTAAGAGGCTTGGGTACGAAATGATAGTAAGTAATGTCCTACGATAGAAATGCGAGCTCACTGTAGCGCGTACAAATAAATGTCTTCACCTCTCTCTCTCATTAGGTTCATTATATATATATTATACTCAGTTTACATCCTATATCTCTCTTCTTATAATTATAATATTATATATAGTATATTATATATAATAATATATCATATATATATAATAGATATTATACGGTACGTTGCAGTATTACTATCTATTAGATATTATGTATTATAATTAATAGATATCGTATGTACTTTTATTTATAGCAAAATATTTTAGATTGATTGATAAGTTAGCCTATAGTTGAGTGTACTAGTTGCGAAGATATAATTCCGTAGATACTTATTATATATATAAATGGCAAATACCTATTAAGTAGTGTATACTATTATTATACTAATTAATATATATATATTAATATATTTAATATAATATAAATTATTATTAATATTATATTAATATATATTATATAATAAATATAAAATAGTATAATAAATAAATACATTAAAATATAATTAATTAATTCTCAAAATAATTAATATATTACTAATTAAATATATATCAATTAAAAATAGATTCAAATTATAAATATATTATTCTTGATATACAAAGTTAGTTTAATGAAAATTGATATATTATCTAAGACATTATTCAAATGTAACCTCGCACCACATGGTAAGTGACAAGATAAAAGAACTTAGGCAAGCACAGACACGACTAACATGGTGAGAAATATTCCACACTTCCTCATGTACACGTCGGTTTCGTATAGATCTCGTAGGCATCGGTATGCGACAGGGCCGCATTAGAAGGTTGGATGTTCGACCGTTATGTGTGCAAACACAATGTTGCTAAGTTATGACGATATGCCAGCTTGAGGTTTAGGTGGTCTCAATACAGTGGTAAGACCCCCTAGAGATCTGGATAGTTGACACAGTCTCCTATGTCATTCTACTTAGATGAGTTGGGTAAGCGAATGTCTCTGGACATGATTATTATTCTCCATAACCTCTGCTGATCTTGTCGACAGGTCAGGGGATGGGTGTGGGGGGGTTGCAGCTGTCGGATACGAGTTTTCAATAGATTTATTACATCCAATAAAGTTTTATTGAATTGAGTAGTTCCGGCTATATTGTAGCCTCGACGCTCGTAAATCTTGGAAACAGTTCTAAGATATGTTCGTTCCAGATTAAACATTGGGACTTGTGTTTGTCTTGACATTGTCATTGTCATTAGGATGAATCGATTACCATAGAGAGGAGGGCTTATATGATCGAAATATGGTTGGAAGGATTGTGATTATCTATTCGGACTGTAATGTAGCTCCTTGTAAATGATGTATCTATACTCCCCTTGCACCCGATCAGAATTAGTATCCTAGAGCATTCCGATCACTCCAAACGGCGGCATTCTGTCATCACTTAAATTTGAGTGTAATTCATTCCGTAGCGTTCCATGTTCCGTACTATAGCGTCTATCGAAAGCGTTATACGAGACGCACTCTAGATCGTTACTTAAAGGAGTTTGCCCATTAGTCGATCGTCCAATTGGATGTGTCCTAGGTCGGAAATCCAGTCTGGTCGTTTGATGGCCGTGTTGTGGGTATTGGACTAATTTGGACAGTCATTCGTAGTACTTATTTGTTCAGAATCGATAAGACGCTGTAATTGTCACTTCATACCGTGCAGGTTATCATCCTAGCTTATTGCCGGAATGTCCGTGCGTTGTGTTGGGTCTCGTAAGCGTAATCTCGCAGACGTATAACGATCTGTCAAGGGTGTCAGTGGACCTTGGTGTTTACTTAGCTTAGAGCGCGATATCAATAGTTGCAATGGTTTTCCTGTATAGTCTGGACCAGTATTCCTGCTACTCGTGTGTCGCTAAATTACCGAAAGCTCGACTCAAAGTATCCATCATTTATATATATGTCATATCGCTAGTATTGGGTGGAGTTGTTGATTTTTACCAGATTATTTTTCCCAAACACATCTGAATTATTGTCAACTGATTCTATGCGAATAACGGATTACCTTACTGCGTACATAGCTGTTTTGACTCTAACATAAAACTACACTCTCAGGTTAGTTAAGTGGTTATATATGTTTTTCCTAAATTATAGCCTGTGACGGCCCCAATAGTGCAGGAATTTCTGGGGGATGGTTCAATAGTTGTTACACTGAATTCTGTCCAGATCTGTGTTGTATGGGTTCTTGAGCGGTTAAGGTCTTCCTGTTCTCGATGAATTTAACTTAGTGGTGCGTTTGTTGACGAGAATAAAAAAATATATATATTATATATATGATCTATATTATTATATTATATTATAATATATCTATATATATTAATTATATATATATATTCTTTATTATAATAATATATATAGTTATTAATATTATATATATGTATATATAATATATAATTATACATGGGGCTTGATTTAAGATATAAAAATGTTTTTTTATTTTTTTACACTTTTTTTTTATATATTGTATATTATTAAGATTGAAACCGATGAAGGAAATAAAATGCAGAAAATATTAAATCTTTGAATAATGAAGTGATGCAAACTCAGGTTTTGCAGGAGAAAGACAGCGGGATTTTATGCTGATGACGTGAAGATGATATAGGTAATAAAAAATAATGTTAGTGGTAAAAATCGTTCCATTTGGTGTTCCTTTATTTCGTAACAGATTCGTATGTTAATATGCAAAACATCATCAACTGAACTTAGAGGGAGGTAAACTATACATGGATTGACGAGCATGCTAAAACTCAACACTATAGCTATATCTGGACTTCGATAGAGTCAGTTAATTTAGACCTAACCTATAGCTATTACTGCTGTAACAGATTTTTTTTGTTTTTTCCGGCAAAACTGGTGAAAAGGTCCCAAAGGCTCTCCCCAACCAACCCTGATGAATACACAGTGATGTTGAATTCTTATGAGATAGAGGATACATCTGTATTCTCAAAAACAACTTATAAAAATTAGCAGACAAGATATCCCTGCTAAAAGTACATAAGGCACAAAATTGTACTGAACTAGTAAACATTAAATAAATTTTCTCTATACCATATTAATTTATTATTAAATGTTTCTTTTATATACAATTTCATCCTTTAGTTTTTCCCATAATCTTTTACCGTTTTTCCTTGAAAAACTACCCTTGCCAACCCTGATCATTAGGTATATCCTAAAATTATCATAATCTATCGCAATCCTGACAAAGGCGGGTGTCAACCCTCAACTAGGGCTGGACGAAGCACGCTCATTTTGTTACAGAGCAGCGCGACACACAATTTCAGTGTTCTGGTGCGGTGCGGAAATTATGGTGCTCCGTCAACTGACAAAGTTGGGCAGTCAACCCTCAAACTAGGGCTGGACGAAGCACGCTCATTTTGTTACAGAGCAGCGCGACACACAATTTCAGTGTTCTGGTGCGGTGCGGAAATTATGAAGTTCCGTCAACTCTACCTCAAATTGTACGTTAAGCAGACTCCTACAAACTAAAATCTAAACCTCAAACAATGGTTTCACAACACTATCATACATCAAGCTAGAAAATAACATCACCTACTGGCTCTATATCTCGCGAGCCACATGCACCATCAATACAATCTTGAATGTATTTGCCCCGAACTCGACCAGGCAATGGAACTTCAAATGCTAATGCTGAAAATAAAATAAAATAATTTGAAATTACATATACTTATAAATTAAAAAAAATATATATATATTCCATAATTCAAAATATAAAAAATTAAATATTTAAAAACTCTACTTTAATTAAATGACAACATACAACAATTATCAGCTCTGAATCAATTTAATTTTCGAGTAGTTAATGCCATACAAAATTTATATGTGAATTTATAAAAAAAAAAAATCAGGAAACTTCACATACAAGTTACAACACACACACACACACATATTTGCAAAGTTAGTGTTTCTTAATTAAAGAGGGATTTTTGGAATTGACTATGTTGGAAATCATTTAGAATGAGGAGGAGAATGATGGATTAGAATATTATACTTATAGAATCTTTATCAACCCTGCTAAGGGGAATGAAAAAATTAATGAACTCCTTACATAGATGAGAGTAAGAAGTAGTAATGTTGGTGTACCTTTGTAAGCCTGAGGTTCCTAATGAATACCATCAACAGACTGCCTGTTGATTAAAGAATATATATATATAAAAAAAAAAAAATATATATATATATATATATATATATATATATATATATATATATATATATATATATATATTATATATATATTATATATATATATATATATATATATATATATATATATATATATATATATATATATATATATATATATATATATATATATATAACCTGTCCCTTGCTTCTCCATAAGGCCATAACTGGGGGTAGGGTGCTCAAACATGTACCGAGAATCCGAGGCATGTATGAGCATTTTGGGCATAGATAAGTATTAGCGGGACCCAAACCCAGCTGCTACCACAACAGACAAACTGTGGTAGAGGAAGAAAATTGAAAGATATAGAGAATTAATTCGAAAACTGAGGGGAGAGGCAAAAGACTAAAAGATTACATATGTAACAACGCTCACTAGTTCTGGGGTCGGAGGGATGCACAAAATCCCCCTAGTATTGGTTCTTATAACTATGCTATGTCCCAAGTTGCAAGACCAGGAAAATAACACCATAAGAATCAATATCCCCTGCGGGGATATATATATATATATATACGTTATTATGCTGGCCATTATATATATATATATATATATATATATATATATATATATATATCTATATATACCAAAGAGTGAGTATATATATATATATATATATATATATATATATATATATATATATATATATATATATATATATATATATATATATATATACCACCACCTCTCCACAAGACTGGGTGTAAGGTGAGTAGCATGCACTAGAAACAGAATAGTAGTAGAAGAATTTGACGCAAGTAGAAAAGAAAGCCCAGCCTTAACGCTCCCTTTATATCTTTTAATGAGAACTCATCGCAGTCAGAAAATCAACCCTAGAGCTTCACAGGACCGCGACGGACCCTCACTATTGCATCTCGTCATTGTACGGTTCATCCCTTGGCCCAGGTGGGCAACAACCATACCCCCCAAAAACCCCCGCCATTCTTCACTCCTATTATGCATTCCTCTCTCCTCCAGGCATTCCTTTACTAACTTAACAGACGGTCGATTCCCAGCAATCACCATTATACATCATCTTAATCTTAACCAACAGACTATCATCCATCCTTTCACATGACCAAACCATCTATCTCAATGTACTTTCATTTATTCTCTCATTTACCCCTTCTTCACACCACACAACTCTCTAATATGCTCATTCCTAATTTTATCAATTCTTCTCACACTTAACACGCCCATAAGATTGTTAACTGAACACATTGCAACTTTAGATCTATACCCTTATTCCAGACCATAGTCTCACTATCATACATTAACACAGGTAAAGACATACTCTTAAATATATATAGTTAGCATATATATATATATATAGTATATATATATATATATATATATATATATAGATATATATATATATATATATATATATATATATATATATATATATATATATATATATTTATTTATTTATATATATATATATATATATATATATATATATATATATATATATATATATGATGAGGAGTGGAGAGAAAAGAAGAAGGAGAGTTATATATATATATGTACATATAAACATATACCCATATATATATATATATATATATATATATATATATATACATAGTGAGTTATTTTACACATATAGATAAATGTATATATATATATATATATATATATATATATATATTTATATATATATATATATATATATATATATATAATATATTAGGGCTGTGTAAGGCACGCACCAGGCTTTCAAGTGGCAGACGTACCAGGATTGCGGAACTTTAGACACATGGACACAAGTATAGTGTCAGTGTGTAAGGTAAGTGTGACCTATGTGAAAGGCTGCAGTGGGTTGTAGCATCATACCAATTTTTTGTTTTTTTGTTTTTGTTTTTTACAGATAAGCTTTTCTCCCTCATGATCACCAGACCATCATTTCTGCCATTAGTCCTTGACAACTTGGATTTGAGCTGGAGAAATATAATGACAACAGAAAATGGTTAAGCTTGATGGCAGGGAAGGTAAATTCCGAAAAACTGCAGTGCGAGTAAACGAATTAGTCTACTTGTCGGCTTTTAGTTACTTTTGATGAAGAGGGGTTAGATGGTGATCATCAGGAGAATAACAACTAGATTTCTATGGGAGTAAAGAATTCTTAGAAGCTTTAGTACGGTGGTAACATGAGGTTACTTGGTAAAAGAGCCTGCAGAAGTCAGGAATTTGCAATGAGGTTACCAACCATAAGGAACAAAATTTAAGGAAGGGTCATTAATATTGTGATGTTGCAAAATATTGCCATCATCATATGCGATTATTCTATTTTTTTGTTCATTGTTTTAAACACTTTCTTTCACTTATGACTTGTACCTAAACCATGAAACACTTTCACATCTACATGTTAAATCCTAACACTGAAATTACAATATCACAGACCTTTTAAAAGGTCTGTGTTAATAAGACCCAATTCGAATGCTGTAACTATTGTTATTCATAGAATTATTCTTCAGGTTTTCTAGGGTTAACCTTTTAGTTAAAAACACTCATCAGTTAAACATACTATAGATCCACGACTCGAACTTATCCTTTGGAAATCCCATCGTAAAAAAAACATTGTAATTCAGATACATTTTATATGCTATGAGAGATTTGACATATTGCTATAAATACTGACAATTGACAACACAATAACTAACATGAAGAAAAGGCAAACGATAAATCTAACTTCACTCACATCCTCTCCCCTCATAATAGTTTAGTTTTAAAATTAATCACTTAGCTTT
>JABUQX010018374.1:20000-86822 GCA_015478945.1 Trachelipus rathkii
TCCACTTCCCGTACACATCCTCCCTTGCTCGTAAATACTCCGCCCAGGTACACAAACTGATCCACATTTTCCAATCTTTCATCATCATCAGTTATAATCTCCACTTCTCTCTCATCCTCTCTACCCACTCTCATTATCACTCTTTTCCGTATTCATATCTAAACCAACCTCCCTCAAATTTCTAGCAAAACTTTAAATAAGTCCTCTCAATTCCCTTCCCACCCACTCCAACACGCCAAATCGTCCGCGTACAACATTATATCACCATCCAGATTCGGAAATTCTTCTTTAACCATTCTGATCACTACATCCAAGTAAGCTATAAAGAGCAGGGGAGACAGGACACTGTCCTGTCCCACTCCCGTCCCCACCTCTAACCATAAATATATATATATATTTTTTTTTTGCAGGGATAAACACCACCGCTCACGGGCAGAGCCCTAATCAAGGAGGAGGTGTAATCAACGTCAGAGCAGGACGAAGCCAAGCCCAAGGAGAGAATAGCTGACATTCTCCCACCGACCAGTTGCGAACCTGGGACCCTCGCTTTGTTTGGAGTGCTCTACCACTGAGCTACCAGGCGCTTTTATATAAATAAATATTAACTAAAAAATATATTCGTTTTTATATAAATAAATATTAACTAAAAAATATATTAATTAATAATTAATTAACAACACTATCACCATTTATAACACTATCACCAATTAAAAACACTATGGCTATTATGACTACTAATTATAAATATTATCACTAGATTGTAGAATATTCCCAATCTCTAGCAACTATATGTTGAGCAGCCCTCTTATTGAGCCATGAAAATGAAGCAGATTCGGAGGAGTCACGACAACACAATTTAGATCCTAAATCAAATTTCAGTTGATCGATTTATAATAGTCGAAAAAGTATTATTCATATAATTCCAAATTTTCAAAATTTTCATGATTCCAAACTTTTTTTTCGTTTCACCGCAGAAATCACAGGTTAATTCTATTTTTAATTTTTAAAATATAATTTTAATATAATCAAAATATAAGTAGTAGTGGGACCCAAACCCAGCTCCCACCATAGACATAAACTGAGATAGAAAAAGAGGATTGAAAGGTATAGATAATTAACTCGAAAAATGAGAAGAGAAGAAGAAGACTAAAAGATAACATATGTGAAAATACGCATACTAGTGTTGGGGCTGGAAGTATGCACAAAATCCCACTAGTATTGGTTCTTGTCCCTATACCATATCCCAAATTTAAACACTAGAAACATACAACCTAATTCTTTAGTTATATTTTAATGACAAAAATGTGATAAGAAGTAAAGGTGGAAATAAACAAAGAGGTTATAATGGTTCTGTACAAATTATTGGAATTACAAACTAATATATATGAGAAGAGAAACAAGAAGACTATGTATTACATCTTAACCTGGAGAATGTGAATGAGGTTTGTTGGTAGAAAATGTACGATCAATTCTTGAGTGGGTAGCATCCTGAATAATAATAGTGATATTTACATAGAGATGGATTAATCAAGTAAGTGTCTTTGTTAATGAGACCCCATAAATTATAACCTATGCATCTGATACAAGGTGAATTTGTATAGAGCTTCTTAAAATGATTTGTGATGGATAAGAAATGCTTGGGTAATGTCAAAGAAAAAGAAAAGTCATTAGCGAAAATAATTAAATAATGAATTAATAATAAAGTTGTTAGAAAATTCTTTTGATTCAGTTACCCCAGGATTAAAAATTAAATTAAGACACTCAAAAAATGTTCTAAACTTAATACTGTAACTTAAAAAGATAAAAAGAAAAATATATAATTTCAAATTTTAAATTTAAAGAACTTTAGGTTCTCTTATTTTTAAATCAAACTTGGCAAATAGACTTGGAGTAACATTTTGAACGGACTAATCAATTTAAAAAAAAAAAGTATCAAAATTTTAAATAGCCAATAATACAAATAATTACCTGGTAACATCCCACATGCAAGAGTTTACCACAATAATATCTGGATAGGGCATTTCTTTCTTTTCTATCTCATTTAAAGTATGATTCATTTCTTTCCCGGAAATTTTTGTAATGAAATGAAATCTCAAATGAATGTTATCTTTCTGCAAAATAATAATAATAATAATATAATAATAATAATAATAATAATAATAATAATAATAATAATAATAATAATAATAATAAAAATAATAATAATAATAATATAATAATAATAATAATAATAAATAATAATAATAATAATATAAATAAATAATATAATAATAAAAATTAATAATAAATAATAATAATAATAATATAATAATAATAATAATAATATAATAATAATAATAATAATATATATATATATATATATATATATATATATTATATATATATATATATATATATATATATATATATTATATATATATATATATATATATATATATATATATTATATATATATATTATATATATATATATACTATATATATATTATATATGGGCGTGTTAGGTGTGAGAAGAATTGATAAAATGAAGAATGAACACATTAGGGAGTTGTGTGGTGTGAAGAAAGGAGTAAATGAGAGAATAAATTGAAGTACATTGAGATGGTTTGGTAATGTGGAAAGGATGGATGAATAGTCGTTGGTTAAACGGATGTATAGTGGTGAGAATGCTTGGAATCAATCCAGCTGGGAGACTGAAAACAAAGTGGATTTGAAGTCAGTAGGAATGCCTGGAGGAGAGGATATGAGTTTGGCAGAGGCGAGAAGAAAGGTGCATGATAGGAGTGAATTATGGAGGAGGAGGAGGAAAAAACAAAGAGAAAAAGAAAAAAGAGAAAAAGAAAAAAGATAAAAAAAAGTAATAAAAAAAAAAAAAAAATTATATATATACGTTATAAATATATATATATATATTATATAATATATATAATATATATTATATATATATATATATATATATAATACTATATATATTATATATATATAATATATACAATGGGATAAAAGGTATAGATCTAACGTACAATCTGTTCAGATGGACCGTCGTAGGTTTGTGTTGGGTGTGAGGATTGATAAAAATGATTAATGAACGAACTAGCGAGTTGTGAGGTGAGGTGATGAAAGAAATAAATTAGAGAATAAACGAGTGTATAAAGATGGTCTTGTCATTTGAAAAGAGTGATGATAGTCAGTTGGTTAAGCAGATGTATAGTGGTGAGAGTCCTGGGAATCGACAAGCTTGGAGACTGAAGAAAAAGTCAGTAAAGGAATGCCTGAAATAAAGGAATGAAGAGAAGAAAGGTGCATAACTCGGAGTGAATGGCAGAATTTTGTGAGGGGGTATGGTTGTGGGCTTTGCCCAGGGGATGAACCCCACATTGACGAGATACGACAGTGAGATTCCGTTGCAGTCTTGGAAAGCCTCAGGGTGTATATTTCTGATTGAAGCGATTTCTCACTGCGACATGTTCTTCCACTACTTTCTGTTCTGATGTATGCTACGCATCTCACCCCTAATCTTGGAGGAGGAGGAGGATAAAATATATATGATAGATAAAATATATTATATAATATACTATATATATATATATATATATATATATATATAATATTATATAATATATATATTATATATATCTATATATTATATATATAATATATATATATATATATATGCGCAAAAGAATGAGTGTCATATTAATACTGAACAAAAGATTGTCATATTAATGTTTGGATGGCAGAGTAATAACAGGAGGCCAAAACTAAGCAATAACCAACAATTACCTTATATTCTCTCTCTTTATAATAATCACGACTGCTGTTCGAAAGATGAGACTCTTATTACTTGATCTCCCAAAAGGGGTTCCCGTCCTTTCTGCAAATAATATATATATATATATATATATATATATATATATATATATATATATATATATTAATATATATTATATATATATACTATAATATATTATATATATATATATATATATATATATATATATAATTATATATATATATATATATATATATATACACCAAGTTTGGCAGCTTCTTTGTGAGCCGTGGTGGGTCCTGTACATATATATATATATTTTTTTTTACAGTTGTCACCACCACTCACGGGCAGAGCCCTATTCAAGGAGGGGGTGTTGTACACTAAAATTTCATCCGCTAGCGCAAATTATGCAGAATGAGCACAGACGCAGGCTTTATTAAAGTGAGGGAGATTAAATTCAGCAGGAAACACAGAAGATGGAAGAGAGTTCCACAGGACAGAGGTGGCAGGAAAGAAGGAAACACCACAGCGAACTAGCCTGGAGTTACCAATATCTACACAAAACTCGTGCGCAGATACAGCACCCCTTGTGCTACGAGGGGCGTCGTAAAGGTGCTGGTACGCGAGTGGTAAGTTTCCCTCACACCTGCCGCTGCGGTACCTATAGAAAGAGAGAATAAAGCACCAACATCGCGCCGCACAGATAGAGGTTCAAGTGAAGTCTTGGGATAAGTAAGCAGAACAGTTTAATAAGCCTTTTAGCTTTTGACACGACCCTGTCCAAAAGCCGGGTGAATAACCTAGAGCCCCCAGATTGAGACAGTACTCCATACAAGGGCGGATGGACCCTTGTTATAGCTGGAGTAAACTGAGAGAGGAAAAAAAGTCTCGCACGGCCTCAAAGAAACTCCCAGTTTCTTTGAGGCCCCGCCCTAGCAATCGTTGTGTGAGGCTTCCAACTTTCCAAGACATATTTTTTGTTTATGTAGCCAAGGATTTTATATTGTCAACAGGGAGAGACGAGAGAACTGTCGAAAAAGATAAGGAAATTTAGAAGGTGTTTTAGAGAGGTGAGATTTGTAGAAGTTGAGGTTTTTAAAGAATTGACATTACAACGGTTAAGACGCCCAATCGGAATTCTATCGCACTCAGCGAGAAATAGAATCGAGAAGGTTAAGAGAGAGGCAAATTTCTAGAAGTAAAAGATGGAGCAGAAATTTGAAAATGAGTTTGAAGTAGTGAAGGGTCGATGTCATCGGCATATGAAGTTGGATAGTAGTTAGATGTGCAGGTGAGAAGATCATGGAAGGTCTCCCCGTAGTTCCTAAGAGCGGTAAAACCATAAATTCCGTTAAATAGGAAGTATAATCGCCAGTAGACCCATTGAAGCCGAAGCCGTACTGGCGATCGGAAAGAAGAGAATGAGATTCCAGATGGTCTAAGAAGTGAAAGTTAAGAAGGGTTTCAAAGATCTTAGACAGAATACAAGTGAGAGCTATAGGGCGATAGTTAGAAGGATCAAGCGGCTTGCCTTTTTTCGAATAGGTTGGACATGCTGCCGTGCTTCCAACACTGAGGGAAAGTGCTAGTACTGAGACATAAAGAATATAGTTGAACGAGGGGCAATACCAAAACATAAACATTAACAACATAAAAAAGATCATACCAAACCATATACAACTAATACCCTCCAAAATATTCTAATTAAAAAAGTCCTAAAACCCCCAAATCAAAACTAAAAAAAAAAACCTTGCCTTTACAAAATACCCTGCAACAATTGGTGACAATAGCTATTATGGCGAAACAATAGACTTTAACCACAGGAAATACCAACACAAACACGATCTTGATACATTCCAGGAAAATTCTGCTCTCACACATCACAGACTAACACAAAACCACCAAATAAACATTCAAAACATGACAAGCATCATAAACATACATGACACCAATAAAAGAAAAATTACAGAAGCCTTCTGTGTATATAATCTTCACCAACTACATTGCTTGTGCCTTGAGATAACAGGAATAGAATAATTCAGGAACAAAATTATGCAATATTCAACCCTACTACACAAAAGTTTATTGAGATCAACTACTAACAGATGAATTCACAAAAGAGAAAATCAATAAGCATCATCACCATATTGTCCTGTGCTTGAAAAAGGTCATTAAGACAGAAAGCTTGCATTCAGAAATTTTAATGTTAATAAAGTGGTTTTAAAATGTCGTACTTGTCGTAATAATCCTAAGAGCAACAATAGGGTCTGTTAACCCAAAGTATATATAATATATATAAATATATATATTATATATATATATTATATATATTATATATATTATATACGATTTTCTAATATATATATATATATAATATACTATATATATATATATAATATATACTTTTGAGTTTATGTACAGGACCCACCACAGTCCACATAGCACCAGAATCCTTTGCTGCAACACTTATTCCATCAAACATTTCTATTTCCACATGTTTTGGGATCTAATGAAATATAATTGTCTACCCCAACTCATAAATTAACACAAGTGCTTTATAAGCCAAATACCTAGTTTATAAACTTCTTTCTATTGCTATTGGTAAAGAAAATCTATAAAAATAGCAACCTTGGTTTAAGAACCATATATTGCATATAGTTATGCTATAAATACTACTATAAGATGGAGAGTTTCATTTGATATACTTAAACGCCCAAACTTTGAATCTCTTTCATAAAGACATTACATTTAAAAGCTTGAAGATAAATATTCTATTTTTAATTATGATATAAATACAGTAGGTTACTACTATGTTTCATTTGAGATATTTAAAAGCTCAATTCACGCAGACATTACATTTAAAAGTTTGAAGGTAAATATTCTATAAAAACTTTTTAAGTATTATAGGTGCTGTATTACCTTTTAGACATGCCATTTATACGCAATCAAAATAAACATTACCTAAGTTGTAATTATAAGTTGAGGTGTAATGACAAGATCTATTTGAGGCAAAGTTATGTCTACAGACTTTTTTTTTCAATCTAACTATGCAATATAGGTTTAGAATTGTGCGCTGATCTGAGTGGAAATCAAAAGTAAATATATTATTGACCGCACTAAAGTTTTATAAAGACAAGAGAATTCTTCTTCTCAATTCTTATTCCCTTAAGATTTTAAAAGCACTACAGCTTCTCTACTTTACTTTTAATATATTTAACATGTACATTCAAAGTTAACCTTTGAAAAAAAATATAATACAAGAAATTCTATATATATAAACTGCCTACAAAATTCACATTGGAACTGATTCAAATACAGAATAATTTTTGGACTGCCTTGAAAACCACACACACACACACACACACATAATACATACATACATACATACACACACACACACACACACATGCACGCATGCATGCATGCACACACACATATATATATATATATATATATTATATATTATATATATACTATATATATACTATATAATTATATATATATATATATATATATATTATATATATATATATATATATAATATATATTAAGTGAATGGGACGATTCCAATTTCCAGCCGATGCCGATTTCGATACCGATACCAGTCAAAAGTGCCGATTCCAATCTGAATATTCTTCATAATATATATATAATATATATATATATATATATATTAATATATATATATATATATATTATATATATATATTATATATATGATAATTATATATGCCTAATTTTCCTTAATCAACTAATTTAGATAGGTTCGAACTCTTACCCACTTCTAATGTTATAGAATATTCCTTATACTATTTAAAGAAAATAATTTGTTAATTACCTTTTCTTTATTTAACGCACTGAAAATACTATCAAATATTGAACATTATTAGAGGAAATGAAGAATTCGTCAGTAATATGTTTGAAGAATAATTCCTTCTTTTAATTTAGCTATAGTAAGATCTTGAAAGCAAATTATCATTTTTATTGTAGTCAAGAGCATGACAGCAGCAATTATAACAGCAAAAACGTTAAAATATTTCCGCGTTTCTGAAGTGCATCCGATTTTTTTTAAGGGATTCTATTAATCGTCCAATCTGAAGAGTCTTTCACTGTCCAACGGAAAAGGGAACGAGCTTAAATATTTTCCTAGCAAGGACATCCAATGCTTGAAAGGTCACGCCTTTATTCGATGACCAGCCATTGTATAGGGATTTTTCTGAATTTTTAATAAGTTTCATAATTTTATATTGGCTGATTTCTACTTTTATAACATCTTCAATTTTTTCAATATATGTGTCATTCTCCTTAGGAATGAGTTTTCTTTGCTGTTTTTAAGGTCTTTTCTTCTTTAAATTCCGAAACACAGCTTTCAAAACTGAAGTTAAAACTATTATCTTCAGTTTCACTTTTTTCGCCCTATCTGTTGATAAATGAGTAGTAATCTGAGATTGGTTTAATAGTAGTGAAACTGTTTACCTTTCCTTTATACAATAAATATCCATTGCTTAAGAATATCTTCCACATTTTTATTGTTATATTCATCCTCAAGGAATGTAGGATTTTAAAGCGTGGATCAAGTAGGTAGCAAGCAAAGATTTCTTATCAGTAAAGTTAAATGCCTGAATATATTTTTTACTGATATTTTCCATGGCTGATACTGTAAGACCCAAGTCCCTGCAATAGTCCTTTTCCTGACTCTTTTCAAAAAAAAACTGCAAATAACTTTTCATATTTGGGGATTATTGCCGACTGCATTGATTCCTTGTGGTCACATAAATTTATAGCAATCAAACAAAATTTTTAAGTATTTTTAGCAATTTTTCAAGAAATTTCGATGTTCTTAAGCATGCAGGTTTTGAATGATCACTGCAATATGAAAATGAGAGCCGTCTTTGTTCAAAAATTTTTGCAAAGCATATGATACTGGCTTATTACATCTGGTTTGTATATCCTGAATAAATCTGTGATGTGGTAAATATAATCTAGCTTGATATTCTTCATACTTGGCAATAGCTTAAGGCGAGTGATAAAAATGACCTACGATTTGTTTGCATATGGATATATTTTTTTTTCACGTCTCTTTGTTCAAATATGGCATCATTGAGAACTAGTGTCAAAGAGTGTAAAAAGCAAGGTAATTCCTGGAATCCTGCTTGTGTAATTCCTGCAGCCATATTAGGTGCGTTATCCCTTACTATAACATGAATTTTATTAGCAGGAATATTGAATTCTTCCATAACATTTTGAAGACAATCACTTATATTAGATGCTGTGTGAGATACGTGAAAAGGTGAAACTCGAAGGACAGCATTTATATTCAATAGCTCCAATTATTGCAAGCCTACAAGGCAAATATATCACTGCTCACTTACGAGTTCACGGGTATATAATTATCAAAACATATTACATAACATGACTAACGAAACATTGCCAAATGTCTGCCTCACCATGACTGTCTGAAAATCCTAACATGATATCTTAGGCTCTACGTAAATATGCGACGCTCAATCCAGGTTTCTTTAATTAAATAGAATTAAGGAAGAACTGAAATTAAAAATCAATACAGCAAACTTCGAAATATTGTCTTTGAAATATCATAAAGATCGAATAAAAATTATTTTCAGATTGTATACCAAAGAATCGGTCAAAGAATCGGTTACAATTTGCCGATTCCGATTCCGATTCCTGAAAAACAGCCGTTTCTTCCGATTCCGATTAATCGTGCCATCACTAAATCATATATATACTATATATATAATGTATATATATATATATATATATATCATTATATATATATATATATATACCGTATATATATATATATATATATATATATATATATATATATATATATATATATATATATATATATATATATATATATATATATATATATATATGTTAAGGGGAGTGATGCTATACAAAGCTAAGCGTCACTTCCCCAGATGAAATTCGCACAGATATAAACGTATTAATTAATTTTGTCAAATTCTGAAGTTCGTGAAGTAAGAAATTATATTAAATATACTAACTATGAGTGAACAGGATATTACCTTTCTTAACTCTTCCACTTTGGGCCGTCGTCCACGAAGAAAAGTATCTAAATCGTGTCCACACGAGAGCCAACCAATTAGGGATTTCTCCTAATGGAGGGTCAACGAGTAGGACTTCGATTCTGATCGGCCAACAGTGTCCAAGAGATTGTGATATGTGTCATTATATTTTCTATTTCTGACAATTACACTTTTCCATTGAATTACTACTTTGACAAAAACTAACTATGAACAAAAAAAATTAAAAAAAACAATAGAAAGGTCTAAAAAAAAGATGTAATTGTTACTGTTTTTAATAGAGGCGGATAAATATTATGAACAGATATGAGATACACAATTAGTATCCTCGTATTAATTTGTTTTAAGTACAATTGACCTTCAACTGGCCACGAGAAAGTATACGATAGTACTGGTTCGTGAAACTAATGATCGGAAAATTTAAGGCAAAATCTGGGTAAATTATTATTATTAATAAGTTAAGTACAACTGCTTCTCAAACTTAGCTTAATGGCGTTAATGTTTAATATTGTTTCTAATTCTTCAATTTACACTATTTTCCTCCACAATTTGTGAAGGGATGAAAGTAGTTACTTAGAGTAGAAACTGTAATCTTATAATTTGAGTGATCTTTTCCTTTTTAAATGTAGATTTAAGCAATATTCCTTACAGTGTCCCAAGATATTGGTTTGATAATTTATAATCTGTTTTTATTCCTTTCCAGAAATGATTCTACTCAGACGAAGTTGTCATGAACACAGAAGTGATACTGAAGCCTATACAAGTAGTTTCTAGACAGCCTATGGAGAATGCAGGAAAAGTTCCCAGCCTATGAAAAGCTACCACTATATAAAAGACTCTGGCATATGAGTAGCTCCCAGCATATGAATACAGCAGGTAAAGCTCCCAGTATATGAAAAGCTGCAGGAAAAGCTCCTGGCATATGAACCCTGTTTAAGATAATAACATAATAACTATTAGCCTCTTTTACCTATTTTAATTAAAATAAATCTATTTTATTAATGAACTTTAATTATAAATTACTAACCCTTTCCTTTTAAGAATTTCAAAGAGGGGCGATAGTGTAATAAGAGCTAGCTAGATGGCTTCAGCACTTCGAATGAGCAAAACACAGAGGTCTGCAATACAAGCAAGGTATTTGATTTATTGATTTAATAGGATTAAGTAATTAATTATTTTTAAGTAAGCATTGCGGTAACGAAAACAAGCAAGATAGAGGTAAGCAGAGAACATACCTGATTTTGAATAAGTAATGTATTTGATGAACATGAATAGGATATCTTCTATGACTATAGTCTTCTATGATATCGCAAATATTTCCTTTCACATTTATAGTTTAAGAAATTTAAAGAAATAAGGAAACATATGCAAAATTAAATTAAGTTTACTAAACAGATATCATTCATCAATGTTCTGAAAGATAAATCTAGACATTATTTTTGTTTAGGTTATTAAAGCTATTAATATCTAAAGTAATAAATGAACCATATTTGATACTTGATAACCCGATGAATTTCTGTGCTTGGGCAAAACGTGACTCACTCCTTAAAACTAGCTCCACAATTACCATACAAATTGTCAGTACAACAGCCCCCCTAACATCCCCCTCCGCTAAACTTGAGCCCCTCCCCAAATAACTCAACATTTACAAACATTTTTGGAGAGGTTATAGATAAAAATCGGAGGAAATGGTGAGAACGCTGCTATACGAACCAGCACTGCAATTTGATCGTAAATACTTTCCATTAAATAATAAATATAACCATGTAATCAACCACATTACATAGGTAAATTTCATGAAAAAGTTTTCTTTAATATATCTTTAATATGAAAATATGAAAATATAAATATTACAAAAATATAAATATAGTATTTACAATACATGTCGTACCAACTAAACGACAAGTATATTATTTAATATAACTATTACAAAAACATAAATATAGTAATTACAATACATGTCGTACCAACTAAACGACAAGTTTATTATTTACATACTTATTGGTGATTGGAAGAAGACATAGAACTAGAAATCATGTCATCCTCCTCATACATAATTTCGATCCATTGCTGCAAAGCTAATTTGCGCTGGACCTCAGTAAGTTTCTCCCATTGTACTTTTTGCATAACATTACGAATGCTTTGTCGTTGCTCTCTCTTGACCACAGGATCAAGAGTGGTTACAGTAGTCTCATTCGGGGTTTTAAGCACATAAGAATTAGGAACGCTTGAACTTGAATTACCTGATGTACCAGGTGTAGAATCATAATAAGACCCTTTTTTATCTGATGACTCCGGGTAATAATAAGAATAAGCATAAGACTGTGGTGCCGATGAGTCGGACCAAGTCTGATTTGAATACCCATAAGTACTTGAATAATTTGAATTATATGAAGTAGACCCCAAATTATACCCTGAGTAAGACCCATAATTATAATTGGTTTGAGCAGGTTCTAAGACTTTGTCGTATTCAGGATAGTATTGAGAAGTCGACGGCTGAGGATTATCATAAGAATAAGGGGATTGATAATTTCCACGCTTAATAGGTCTCAACGATCTATTTTTGTGTTCTATTAGTTAAGGTCGATTTTATTGACTTTGAACGAGATTTTTGAGGCTGCAAAGGGAATTCATGACTATAGTTATCAAACAAAGCCCCCAAAAATAATTCATTGGGATGTAGCCCATCGGGAAGCAAAGGTGATTTTAAGGTATTTTGCAACCTTTGAAAATATTGATTATGGGGCGTTTTGTTTGCCTCTCTACTATATCTACTAATCCCATGATGATAATTAAGTATTTCGGTACCCCTAAGGACATTCTTATTAGGCCATTGATAATGAACTGAACTTAAGGACTCACATTTATCAAAACTATATATGGCATGATCACGCATATTAATGGGGTTAAGATCAGGATCATTTATACAATGATCAGCAAAAGCGATTCCCCATTTTTTTATAATCCGCTCCTGATTAAATGTGTACATATCCTGTATGGGAGGAATAACCAAATAAGTTTTAGCCTTTGAGTTCGCTTTTTGCACAATATCATCGATCTGTGTCATGATGGATGGGATTTCTTCAACCTCGAAATCCGGGATCGGCTCAAAAACCGACATAGTTTTATTTTCAGAATTAATTATTTCTTTGGACTTCCAGGCCATTGTAGTGAGGGCCCAGAGAATCACATAATCAACATTGGAGGACATAAATTGAGAGACTCTGTCAACACAATCTGGCAACTGTCTACCAGGAGAAAAATCTACTTTAGTGTTTAAGCCGTATTTTCGGCGAATCAGAGCTTTATTATCTCAAAATAAGGCTACCTCCGAAGATCCAATGGCGAGTAACAATGCCATGATTAGTTTTGTACAAAAATGAAGTGTTGTAATTCGTGGGCGTTGTTGACAATTTCTCAAACGATTTTGGTCAATACAGTACAACCACACCACAACACAGCAATACCTACAAAAATACAAAAATACCATTAATAATATGAGAGCAGAGAATATTTTTACATACATGGTTATAGAATTATAAATATATATAATAAACCCAAGATCCCTTCTTTTCCAATCTGAATTAAATAGTTAAACAATAAAGAAGAATTTCTAAACCAATTTTATGGTCAAAGAATTTAATAATCAACCAGAAAATTTATTTAGATTCCCAAAAGAATCAAGATTATCATTAATAATGCCTCACGAATACTCCAACATATCTGAGATTCCAGTACCCGTCTTACTTTCTTTTATTATGTACGCCTTCAATAATTCAACTACCTACTTCATCTAGATTGAAAATATATTAACGCATTTCAATGGCTTTCGCACCTTTATTTACGACGGACAAGAGACAATTTTTAATATATATACATATATATATAGGGTGAAAAAACATTAATTAGGGTGTACAAAGGATTTCATTCCTTTGAAAACTTCAATCATAAGTACCCAACACAGGGTAATTATAAATATTTAAATAAAATATTTACTTCAATAGTATATAAAATAAATTTTTATAAATAGTAAATTTGTTAATTTAAATGGATACTTGTTATAATTGATCGTTAGATCAATATAACTCCTATCCCAAACCGGTAATTTCCAATGATTCGGTGACATCAATCATTGCTGTGAAGACTCTGTATCAACTCCGCATCTTGCCTGCCGTATATGCCTTGTTTTCCTCGGATCAGTCATCTGTGGACCAACATTCATAAATCTAACCTAAATAACTGGAAAAACTAAAAACTTTGGATTAGGGTTAGACCTACATAAGAAATATACTGACTTGATTTTAAAAAGTGGCGGCGGAGTGTGATAGTTATTAACGTATTCGTCAGAGGTGATACTTCTCAGTGACCCGTTCTTACCCACAATTAAATCAAATCAGAGCACAAGGCAACTTCTTAGTGCACTTAATGAAGAACAAGATTTCTTTCATTAACCAGTCGATACCGATACAAATAACTTGTTATATATTATTCGATACAACAGCCGATACTGATACTAAACTTTAGCGTTGGGATGTTATTGGTATGTAATAAATGATTGGTAATTCGAAGAAAGAATACAAATGAACTATTATCATTTATTACTTTGTTTCAAAATATTTAATACTCAAGATTTAAGACATTTAACGAAATATAAGTAGAGAAATATTTTTTACTTTTATATTTTCCCAACCTACGGAAATATTTATTTCAAAAATGGTAAAATAATAATAAAATTTAAATCATAAACGAAACGATAGAAACTTAAATGATTTAATAAATTTAAAATCGACTCAACCGACGAATATTTTTATTTTCAATTTTTTTTTTTTTTAACAAAACCGCAATTATGAAATTATAAAACGAAACGATAGAATTACGTGAACGGTAATATAATTTGAAATCAAGATAGGCAAAGTTTTACAATTTCCCGAATTTTTAACTTTCCAAGAAAAAGTTTTTATTTTATTTTTTCGAACAAGTTACGACTTTTCTCAGTTACTCCACAAAAAGAGTAAGTATTATGAGAGGTTTGTTATAGTGGGCATGAGGTAATTATAATGCACCCCCCCCCAAACATTTCAAGTGACAGACCTCATTTTCAAATTGTCCCCCATAAATAAGAGGTTGATTGGTATTGTAGTACACGTGTACGGGGTTTTTGAAGATTTCAGTAAAAGAAGTGATTACCTCCGGAATCGGTAACTGCCCCGGAAGTGCCAACAATCGAAATGTTTTCTGAATTTGTCTGCCCTGCAGCTTATACTTCTGAGGATGTTTCTTTAATTCCTCAATGAGAGTTTGACGAAGTTCCAAATGGCGATCCCATGTCCCATATTGGAACAGCGATAAACATTTATATAACGAATCACCACCACCGGGGATTTCTACAGTAAAATAACCATCTGGGATGAAATCCATAGGAGATTGTTCCTGGATATCTTCTGAATCTTCATTTACTGGGGAACGCGAGAGTGAGTCTGCGACGATGTTTTGTGTACCCGATATATGTTGAATATCGAAGTCATACTCATTCAACTCCTCCATGGTTCGAGCCAATCTGCCGTCTATAAGGCTCATGTTTTGTAAATATATTAATGGCATGTGATCGGTAAAAATAACAAATTTAACTCCACGAAGGAACGGTCGTAATGACTTGACGGCCCACCTTAACGCCGTCAACTCTTTATCTATCACACTGTAATTCCTTTGAGCTCCGTTAAACGTCATGGAGATAAATGCTATAGGTTTTCGCTCCCCATTCTGCACTTGGGAAAGGCACGCGCCTGCCCCGACATCCGATGCATCCACATGCAACTCCATGGGAGAGACAGCCGGATCATAGTCAGGAAATCCTAAAACACAAGGATTTACTAATGCCTTTTTTAATTCATCAAAAGCATATTGGCATTCTGGAGTCCATTGAATGGTTCTACCACCCGTTTGACATGACAATGGTTTACTTATTTGCGAACAATTTGGGATATGTCTATAAAAATTCACCATTCCCAAAAATTGACGCAGGTGTTTTACAGTGGTAGGAATTGGAAACTCTAACGCTCCTTTTACATTTTTCTGGAGGGGTAGGATTCCATCGCGGGAAATATGGTGACCTAAAAATTCTACCTCAGTACGACAAAGACGTGTCTTACTCGGTTTTAACTTATACCCATTCCTTTCCAACGCTGAAAGGACTTGGCCCAAGGTGACCAGATGATCTTCCACGGTTTTACTGAGTATAATAATATCATCTAAATAGACCATTACCTTCGACCATGGTAATCCGGTTAAAGCGAGCATCATGCCCCATTGAAAAGTAGCAGGCCCGTTTTTAACCCCAAAGGGCATCTTCAAATATTCATACTGGGCGAAAGGAGTAGAAAACGCCGTTTTTTCCACACTATCAGGTTCCATAGAAACCTGGTAATAACCCCTAACCAGATCTATGGTAGAAAAATAATTGTTCCCGTGCATATTATAAATCATGTCTATGAGATTCGGTAACAGGAAAGAATCGGTTTTCGTAACATCATTGAGCTTATGGTAGTCAATGCATAATCGTAATTTGCCATCAGGTTTCCTCACAGGAACCACGGGAGCAGAATATGGTGATTTACTTGGCCTAATAATATCTTGCTCCAACAGCTCTCTACATTGCTGCTCGATTTCAGAGAAGCAAAAATCTTCCCTCAATTTTTCAGGGGTCCAAACTTCTTGGTCTTTAGAAAGTTGTTCATTGGAGAGTGTATTTACCGCGTGGGCTCTTACTTGTAACTCATTATCTTCCGTAAGAGAGAAAATTTGACCCAAAACAGTGTTTTTTCTAAGGTATTTTGATTTTTCAGAAATGTTCATAATAGCAACACGATGCGAAGAGGAAAAATCTAATACTCCAGATATTGGAACAATGTTTCCTTGTTGACAACCTTGAAAACCCACCAGATCCAATGGAATGTCCGAAATTCCCTTGACATCCACTATTTTACAGGAACAAGGGGGAATATTAACAGCGTGGATATTTACACAATTGAAAAAAGGAAGTCTGCGACTCAAATCCTTTGCGATGACCTCTATTTCATTTCCTTTGCGATGTACCAGCTCCCTAGTGGTCAGGTCAGGAAGCAAGTCATTGTCCTTTAAAGCGGCCGCACCTAACACCATCAATTCGGGCATTAACTCAGTGGGGATAACCAGAAAAACAACAGGTTCGGTAACGAAATCATTATCTGGGAAAAATAAAACCGTTTCCACATAATATTCAACAGGAATGGGGTGATCACGTACCAAACCACTAATAGCCTTGATTCCAAGGGCAGCTGATGGTTTCAACTCAGCATCTGCCAACTGATTGGTGACGAGATTCGTGCTAATTAAACTGACTCCAGCTCCGCTATCGACCATGCAACCATATGATCCGGAACTGTTAAGAGCAAAAGAAACAGTAATTCTCAACGGGTCATTCAGGGCATTTTCAAGATTAACATGCACCGTGCGTAATTTGCATTCCAATTTTAGTGGAGTTTTTTCTGCGGTAATACATTTTACATCTTTTATTTCTTGCAGTATTGTATCTTTATCATTTGTAACCGAGTCATTAACAGGATCTTTCTCCACTAGGTGACTCAGTCCCGTGGAGACCGAGAGTTTAACGGTTGTTCCGGTAAATTAACCCTTCTTATATCAACGACCATACGGGAGTCCTCGTCAACCGTTTCCTTCAATGGTAACATTCTTTGTTGAGGAGGAGACTGAGATCGACCCCGACTTTGGTATGTTGAGTTATAGTAGGTCTTTTTTATTGCACCACCTGTACGACCTCCTTGAGATGATCTGTGGGACACATCATCCTGACGTTCTACGTCTTGATTAGGGGGAATACCACAGGTACACTTTATACCGGAGTGGGGACCATTACAAAAAGGACATCTCACCTGACGAGAATTTGGGGGTGACGACAACGTTGACCTATATGCACGACATTCTGTCCTTCTATGGCCCTTTTTCTTACAATAGCTACAAATTCCCAAGAATTTGTAGCATTCCTTCATACTATGGCCAATTTTCTCACAATATTCACAAACTATTCTATCTTTATCCTTCCTTTCAACAGGACGTTCATTGTGAGCCTGAGAACGGTCTACATTTCTCGGAAAACTACGGCGTTGGTCCCGATAGTCACGGTTACCATACTGTTTTACTGGTGGAGGACTACGGTTTGAGGACTTCGGTTGTGGATGTTTGTCTCCTTTCCTCTGCAACACATCAGTCCAGCGGGGATATAGAGTATCTATCCTTATGATTGAATCAACCGAGTCATTCAACGCTTCTCTTTCATTTTTATTCCTATGTTTTTCCACGGACTTTTCCACATGTTCAGAAGATGTTTGCGAAATGGAATTGGGATATGCAATATTATCGCTCTCGAGCGAATCCGCGAACCCTACGATTTTTTCCCAAGAGATCCTTCGACCTTTCTCCATTTCCATCATTTTTATATATTTCCTCACGCTCTTTTCAATATACGGCGGTAAACTGCACAAAAACGCAGTCCGAAGTGATTCATGTTCTCTCATATCGAGTCCACGATAAGCTTTGCGCGCTAGTCTCTCCAATCGAAGAGCGTACATCCGAATACTTTCGTTACGATTACGATGAGCCGCATGATAGGCTTGAATAACATTCTTCTTTGATCTTCTCCTCGTCCTGATACCATCTGATTAAATTATCTCTGACTGAAAAATAGTTCCGGTCTTCCTTGATAATTAACCTATATAAATCCAAGAATTTTCCTTCCAATTGTCGTCCCAACAACCTCAACCATTGGTGTGGGGCGTTCGGATAATGTAACCCACAATAGGCTTCAAAATCATACAAATATCGTACAAGATCCTGTTCTGCCTCAAACCTATATTTACCAGGATCCACAACCTTTAATCGTTGTGAATTTTTCAACAGCTGTGCCAACATAGCAATTGATTCTGTCAGCATATCTAAATGTTGTTTAATTTGTTGGCCTGTATACAACGAAGCGTCATTAGGACCATTAGACCCCATATAAGACCTTTGTGGCTGTGGCTGTAACCGATCTCCTGATAACAGCTGCACCAGATTAGGGTTTTGAAAAGGATCACAATACCTGTGATCATGTTGGTTAGGATGCAATAGGTTAGGATTTTGTCTAGGATCACCATACTGTGATCGTATAGGTTAGGCTGTAATAAGTTAGGATTTTTGCTAGGATCACTATACCGGTGATCGTTTAGGTTAGGCTGAGATAAGTTAGGATTTTGGCTATAATCACTATATCTGTGATTATTTAGGTTAGGCTGTGATAAGTTAGGATTTTGTCTATAATCACTATATCTGTGATTATTTAGGTTAGGCTGTGATAAGTTAGGATTTTGGCGAAGATCTATGTATCCATAGTCATCGTAGGTTAGGATTTACGTTAATCGAATCATAAAACTGTTGGGATCTCAACGATTCCGTTCCTAGGTCCGACCTCAACGGTGGATTGTACGATCGCGGCGGATAATATTTATCTTGAAATTGGGACCTCAACGGTTCCGTTCCGAAATCCGACCTCAACGGTGGACTATAAGATCGCGGCGGATAATCTTTATCTCTAAATTGGGACCTCAACGGTTCCGTTCCGAAATCCGACCTCAACGGTGGACTATAAAAGGATAAACTTTATCTCTAAATTGGGACCTCAACGGTTCCATTCCGAAATCCGACCTCAATGGTGGACTATAAGATTTTGGCGGATAATCTTTATTTACGAACGAGACTTTCGCGTGAGTGTTCCCTACCTTTCTTTCGCGTAATAAACCGGCGGACTTATGTACATTTTCTTCTAGAAGTTCTTTTTCATCCCTTTCAGGATGCCTACGAGAATGCGGATCCAACCGAAGTTGGTTTGTTTCGACGTATTTAGGTTGTGATATATCTTCATCAACAGCAAATTTATTTAAAGATCTACCTCGAGGTAAACCTTCAGAAAAACTTTGACCTTGTACAACCAATCGATCAGATAACCGTTGGTGGTCTTTCACTAATTTTGACATAAAATTCTCTACAGTAGCTATTGGTAAAATTTTGTCTTGATCTAATGAGTTCTCTAATTTAGGTTTACTTATGTTAGCAGTATCTGAATATAAACACGGATCGGAGTCGTGTCGTCTAAGCATCGATCCTTGCTTACGCGCATATATTAACTCTTGTCTGTCTCTTTCCTCCAACATTTTCATGTTGGGGGATTTAGGTATTAGCGAATAAGCCATGCGTTTTAATTTATGCTCCTATTTAGAGAACTAGTAAGTGGTATAGTACCGAAAAAGAATTCAAAGTATCTATGGGCGTTTGAAAGATGTCCAAACGACTGACGGAATTAAATTTGAACCAGCACTAAAACAAAAATTTAGTGTGAAATCTGTGAAGATCAACTGACTGTGAAATGAGTCACAATCATGCGCCGTTGGCGAGCAGGAACACGAAGTCCCTGTTCGGGCGCCAACTTTTTATTGTGTGATCTATGTTAAGGGGAGTGATGCTATACAAAGCTAAGCGTCACTTCCCCAGATGTAATTCGCACAGATATAAACGTATTAATTAATTTTGTCAAATTCTGAAGTTCGTGAAGTAAGAAATTATATTAAATAGACTAACTATGAGTGAACAGGATATTACCTTTCTTAACTCTTCCACTTTGGGCCGTCGTCCACGAAGAAAAGTATCTAAATCGTGTCCACACGAGAGCCAACCAATTAGGGATTTCTCCTAATGGAGGGTCAACGAGTAGGACTTCGATTCTGATCGGCCAACAGTGTCCAAGAGATTGTGATATGTGTCATTATATTTTCTATTTCTGACAATTACACTTTTCCATTGAATTACTACTTTGACAAAAAGGACAACCATGAAATAATAAAAAAAAACAATAGAAAGGTCTAAAAAAAAAAGATGTAATTGTTACTGTTTTTAATAGAGCCGGATAAATATTATTAACAGATACGAGATACACAATTAGTATCCTCGTATTAATTTGATTTAAGTACAATTGACCTTCAACTGGCCACGAGAAAGTATACGATAGTACTGGTTCGTGAAACTAATGATCGGAAAATTTAAGGCAAAATCTGGGTAAATTATTATTATTAATAATTATAGACTGCTTCTCAAACTTAGCTTAATGGCGTTAATGTTTGATATTGTTTTCTAATCCTTCTATTTACTCTATTTTTCCTCCACAATTTGTGAAGGGATGAAAGTAGTTACTTAGTAGAAACTGTATTCTTATAATTTTAGTGATCTTATCTTTTTCAAATGTAGATTTAAGCAATATTCCTTTCAGTGTCCCAAGATATTTGTTTGATAATTTATAATTTGTTTTTCTTTCTTTCCAGAATTGAATTTATTCAGACGAGGTTGCTATGTATACAGAAGTGAGACTGAAGCCTACAAAAGTTTCTAAACAGCTTATGGAGAATGCAGGAAAAGTTCCCAGCCTATAAAAAGCTGCAGGAAAAGCTCCCAGTATATGAAAATCTCTCAGCATGTGAAAAGCTCCCAGCATATGAGCCCTGTTTAAGATAATAACAATAACTTTTAGCCTCTTTTACCTATTTTAATTAAAATAAATCTATTTTTATTAATGACTTTAATTATAAATTACTAACCCTTTCCTTTTAAGATTAAAGCATTCCAGAGAGGGGCGATAGTATAATAAGAGCTAGCTAGATGGCTTCAGCACTTCGAATGAGCAAAACACAGAGGTCTGCAATACAAGCAAGGTATTTGATTTATTGATTTATTAGGATTAATTAATTAATTATTTTTAAGTAAGCATTGCAGTAACGAAAACAAGCAACAAGCAAAATTAGAGGTAAGCGGAGAACATACCTGATTTTGAATAAGTAATGTCTTTGATGAATATGAATAGGATATCTTCTATGAATATAATCTTCTATGATATTAACGATACTAACAATATTTTCCTTCACATTTACAGTCTTTCACATTTACAGTTTAAAGAATTTTAAAGAAATAAGGAAATAAAGGCAACGTTAAATTAAGTTTACTAAACAGATATCATTCATCAATGTTCTGAAAGATAAATCTAGACATTATTTTTGTTTAGGTTACTAAAGCTATTAATATCTGAAGCAATAAATAAATTATAGTATATCTCATTTGTTACTTGATTACTTGATGAACTTTTGTGCTGTGCAAAAATGTGAACCATTCCTTAAAACTAATTCCACAATTACCATACAAATTGTCAGTACAACAGCCCCCCTAACATATATATATATATATATATATATATATATATATATATATAATATATATATATATATATATATATATATATATATATATATATATATATATATATATATAGTATAGTAATATATATATAATATATAAATTAATAATCAAATAAACAAGAAGAAAATTACCATAGCACCAGTGTTGCAGGCAGCTTTATAAGTAAAGCTAAATGAAGTGAACAGTAACGTTCACGAAAACGTCCCATAAAATAAAAATTTTGCTACCTTTTGGTTTTTTTTAACTATATATATATGTCTACACGTATATGTGTGTAGCAGTACGCGGTGTAGTCTGTACAAAGAAACATATATATATATATATATATATATATATATATATATATATATATATATATTGGATATATATATATATATCTGTATCGGTAGTATCGGCCATTTTTGATGGTATCGGTATCGGTTAAAATGGCCGATACTTAGCCGATACTTCTTACTTTTTGTGTGAAAAATTATGAGAAACTTTTAGATTCAATAATAAATCTAGTTCAATATAGATAGCTAGTGCTTTTTTTTTCCTCGATTTCCTTTTTAACTTAGATTTTACGTTTCTCCAACTTGGTCTTTACCGTAAATTGCCCATTTGGACTGACATTATTATAATTTTATACAGATTTATCTACTTTTTAGTTGATCAAAAGTATTTTTTTTTTTTTGTACGCAATCTCGAGAGTGTGAGTGTGTGAGTATTTTTAAACTTTCTGGATTATTCATATTTTAGATATTTGCTGTAAATAGGGTTTTATCGTTTTAAAATTTAGGTTTTAGCGTACGAATAAATTTTCCTCATTTCTCCTTTGGTTTTTGTCTATTTGTTTCTGTCTTTTTTTTTTTTTTTTTTTTTTTTTTTTTTTTTTTTTTTTTTTTTTTTTTTTTTTGTGATTGTGTGTGCGTGTATGATAGCAGATTTGCACAGGCGTGGCTTTCTTTGACTTTACCAACATCAATGGCTTGCACTCTCAACTGGTACACACATCCATGGAATACTCACCACTCTAACTCTAAACTCCAATTTTTTATGCTCTTGTTCGAGACACAGATGGCTAATAATTCATCCTTTACCTCTTCACGTTTAATATATCCATCTATAACTTATTTTATAATTTCCGTTTGAAGGGTGATTATGTGCCTTTGTAAATATAATCATTCATAACATCTCTCGAGAATCTCTTATTTTTTAACTTCGATGTTCTGGGCTTAAAAATCTATCTTCCTACTAGCAATATTTTATGTTTTCTGCTACTGTTCTCCTTAAAGAATTTCATGCCTTTTTGATTACCTTACTGCTTCTAATGAGACTGTTATATCTTCCTCATCCAAATACTGAGGTCCTCTATTTAGGGGATTTCAATGTACACAAAACTGAATTGTTGGGTTCCTCTCGTACTGATTTAGTTGGGAGGAAGCCGAATCATTCAGTATTCTTAACGTTCTGTGGAGCAACTGATTAAATAACCCACACACATTCCGATCGTCCCAACCCGATCTGGAACACACTTGACCCATGTTTCACCACTAGTCCTTCTCTCTATAAATACACCACCTCGGCTTCCTATCAAATCTGACCACACAACCCATATCACCTTACTCTTAATACTTTCAACATCTCCATCCTGCCCCATGATTTTTCTGGCACTTTGATCGGGTAGATTGGGGGGCATTTTGTGTTGCTTCTACGCTAACTATAATTGAAGTGACTGTTGACTCTTAAGACGCTCAGATTCTGCCGAGCAAAGCGGAATCTGTAATTGTTAATGGGACATAAGGTTCATTCCTTCTTGGACCAAATCTTTTTCTCCCTCAAAATCCAGGTTCATTCCTGCTTGTTCCCTGTCCATTCAGGCTAGAGACAATACTTAACGGGAGTGGAAAATTCCTCGTTCTCCTATCACCCTTGCCAATTTTCATTCAGCTAGAAATCGTTGCAGGGATACTCTTCGATGAGCAAAGCGCACTTTCATTAAACAAAATGCGCTGACCTCCTTGGTTCTCCTACTGACAAATTCTCTGGCCTCTTGCCAAAAACATCTCTAACAACTTGTAAATCATCCTTTCCTCCTCTTATTTCGCTCTGATGATTCTGTTGTTAATACTCCAACTGAAAAGCCAATCATCTCTTTGGCCTCCTTATTTTCTCTCTAATTCAATCCTGGACGATTCTGGTATTCCTTCTCCTCTCCCTTCTCCTCTCAGGTGTCCTATGCCTTTACCTGTCATTTCATTTTTGATCGGTGCATGAGCTCCGAAATCTATGAACGTGAAGGCGGGTGGCCCGGGATGGCATTCCTCCTCTCCGAGTTTTGAGGAAGTGTGCTTCCCTGCTGACCACACCCCTCGTTCAACTATATTCCTTATGCTCAATACTAGCAATTTTCCTCTCAGTGTTGGAAGCGTGCAAATGTCCAACCTATTCCGAAAAATATGATGCTGTTCTGATCCTTCTAACTATCGCCCTATAGCTCTCAATTTTAGATCCTTCTAAGATCTTTGAAACCTTCCTCAACTCTCACTTCTTGTGATCATTGGAATCTCTTTCCTTCTTTCTGATTACCAGTACGTAAGCTTTCTCTCAACCCTAGACTACTGGCGATATACTTTCCTATTTAACAGATTTATGGTTTTCCGCTCTTAGGAACTACGGAAGACTTGTGTGTGGTGGCGCACATATCCAAAAAGCATTTGACCGGGTATGGCACGTCACTGCTCTCCAAGCACCTCTCCTTTGGGTTTCCTTCTTCTTTGCTTACTTATGTTCAGCTTTCTTTCTCAAATCGCTCAATGTCGGCTGTTGTTGATGGGGCTTACTTTTTTTTCTGTCAATAGTGGTGTTCCTCTGTGCTCTGTTTTATCTCCTACTTCTTTATTCCTGCTTTCATCAATGATCTTCTCACCTGCACATCTAACTCCCTATCCACTCATATGTTGATGACTTGACCTTCATTCTTCAACTCATATCAATTCTGCTCCCTTTTACTTCTCTTGAATTGCCCCTCGTTTTAATCTTACCTATTCTATTCTTGCTGATCTGGATAGGATTTTGGGGTGGGGCCTCTCAAGCTTGTGAAATTTAATTTTTTAAAAACCCAACTTCTACAAATCTCTCTAAGACACTTAACTCTTTTCTATCTCTTTCGACTAAGGTTCTCTCTCTCCTCTCTCCTGTTGACAATATAAACATCCTTGGCCTTTAACATAAACAAAAATGTTTTGAAAACCTCAAATCACAGTGGTTGTTAGGGCGGCCTCAAAGAAACTGGGAGTTCCTGTTTAGAGTGCAAGACTTTCTTTTTTTCCTCTTCTCAGTTACTCCACCTATACAAGGGTCTCATCCGCTCTTTTGTGGAGTACTGCACTCATATCTGGTGGGGCTCTGGTTTCATCCGGTTTTGGATAGGGTCGAATCAAAGGTCAAAGGAGTTATAAACTGTCTTGTACTTTCTAGTTCACTTGACCCTTATTTGCGGCGATGTTGGTGCTTTATCCCTTTCTATAGGTACTGTAGTGGCAAGTGCTCGAGGGAACTATCCACTCGCGTACCACCACCTTTACGACGCCCCCGTAGCACAAGGGGTGCTGTGGTGGCACATGAGTTTGTGTTGATGTTAGTAACCCCAACCTGTTCGCTGCGGTGCTTCTTTCTTTCCTGCCACCTCACTCCCAGGAATTCTTTTTCTCCATCATCTGTAAGCCTTACTCACTTAATCTCCTCACTTTAAAGCTTGCGTCTGTGCTTATCTGCGTAATTTGTGCTAGATGGATTTTTGAGGCGCTCAACAATCTACTCCTTGAATAGCCTCCGTCTTCATGAGCTATGGCAATAACTGTAAAAAATAAATAAATAAAAGGTTCTTAATAAGGGAATTCTTGTTAGCTGGAAACCTCACAAGTGAATTCCTTAAGAAAGTGAACCACTTCTAGAATGCATTAAAATAGCATAACCGAGGAGCTTGCTCGCTTGACAAAAAAAAAAAAAAAAAAAAAAAAAAAAAAAGAGAAAGAGAGGGGAAGCGGCCTTATCTGCAACCCTGGCAACAGCAACTGAAAGGGACGAGGGGGGCTTTTCACAAATAAACCTACTGGAAGATGAAGAGGATTTGATATGTTAGACTTGGATAAGTTCATGGCCGAAATTGTATTGGACATCTCATTCACCTTCAAAGGAATCACACCAGGGAACCTCATCGTAAAACTGAAGAGACAGTCATCAAGGAGCAAAGATAATTCAAATTTGCAGTCTGTGAAAGAGGAGATGAGGCTCTACGAAAACATGAGATGCTGCCTACAGAAGAGAATCCTTTCATGCGGTGGCATGAAAATGGGCCAAGGTTTTCATTATTATCAGTGCTTGCAGGCAAATAATTATCAGCACCTCCTTCATCAGTCTAGAGAGAGCATGTTTATAGTGTGTTTAGGGTAGGGAATGTGGGCAATCCCTAAAAGGAACAGTCCTGCGCCAGATACCAGTGAAAGCTTAATGCTTTTGCATCACAATTTGTGGAATTTTTGAATTTGAGTATTGAATGGTATCTTTTAATCTTAAAGGAGTATTTTATTATGTCATGTTTTCTGAGTAATAGCGTTTTTTATTTTAACTTTTCGGGCTGATTAATTGAGGTCTTTCTTCATTATTTTTATTTTTTACATTGTAGCTAGTTAAAAGAATCTTCTTGTAAATTGTAATCATGTTAAACATAAAGCTAGTAGCTAAACTTTGTTACTACTGAAAATGGAAATGGAATATTTTTTAAATAAACACAAACATAAAAAGTTATTAATATTATATTTGCAATTATTATTCCTTAAAGGTACTATTTTAATTTATAAAATAAATATACTTGGGCACAACCAAATATGAAATATAAATGACTAAGTATTGTTTGTACTGGGAATGCAATCTTCAGTTGCCTAGCAGCACAAATGTTCTATCTTATTACTGTGTATTTATTATATTAATTAAAGTATCGGTACGGTATCGGTATCAGTATCGGTACCTAAAAAAATAGAGTATCGGTATCGGTATCGGTATCGGTATCGGTATCGGTATCGGTAACGGCCTCTTTTCTGTATCGGTACATCCCCATTACAAGAGAAGGATATTAAAAAGTATATATACAGCATATATATAAGTTATAAGGTGCAGTATATATATATATATATATATATATATATATATATATATATATATATATATATAAGTTATTAAATATATATATATATATATATATATAATGGCAGTAATAAAGAGGTGATAGTGAATGTGTTTGTGGATTTGATGGTGAAAGAAGGAATAGGTATTTTGGAGATGAACACCATAGGGTAAAATGCATAGCAGGATGACGTAGCAGCATGCATGGCAGACAGCCTGAAGCGTCAAATGCAGGCTGCACATAAGCAGTGCTGTATAACAACTGTACAGCACTGCTCGACACATTTGAAGAGTTCTTCAGCGAGTGGTCTGCCTGTTAAAAAATATACATTGTATAATGTATATTATGTACCTTATTATACAATGTATATTATTTTATTTTTCTTTTATATACTATATAGAGAGTAAATTTTTTTATATATATATATATATATATATATATATATATATATATATATATAAGTATATATATAAAAGTATATATATATATATATATCTTTTTATTCAAGTGGCCATATTGAAGTGTGAAATTTGATTTTTGAATCCTTATTTGAATAATAAAAATAAATTTTTTAATAAAAAAAAAAAAAATTTAACTAAAATACAACATGAGCTTGGTTTGAATGCACCCTAAAAATGTATTTGGAATTTGCCATGACGTCAAAGATTCTATTGTTATGACTTTGGATTTTTGACGATGGAAAAAAAAGCAAGCCCTAATCTCTTGCAACATTTGAGCAATGAGAAAAAGGTGCAGACCTAAAATACATTTCTCTGGAGCTAGAACTATGTTTCTAGTTCTGCCACAACTGGCATAATAACAAATACTATATATAAAAAAAAGATCAAACATAATACTTCAAATGGCCAAAGAATAAAAAAGAAAATATTAATAATAAATAACTAATTTTTATATATTTTTTTTTAACATATAACTAAGTGGCCTAGGCCACCATACCTAGGCCTGAAGAAGTTAGCAGCATAGGCTAAAATAGTAGAAGAGGCCTTTCACCCCCAGATGAGGAGAGATTTATCATATTGGAGGAACTTTTTTTCATAAATAGGGTAAGCATCAAAACTAAGCTCATTCTGTATAGCTGATAGTTTGATTTTAGTTCTTGCCCACCATACTTTATATGGTAGAATTCAATAGAGAAGCTAACCTAAATCTTTAAATTTAAAGTGAATCATTACTGTAGAGTTGACTATACAATTTGCTTAAAAAATAAAATTCAGTTTAAAGTAAAAAGTCAAATTTCATATTTTGATATAGGCTACTGAATAGAGAAAATAATAATAATAATAATAATAATAATAATAATAATAATAATAATAATAATAATAATAATAATAATAATAATAATAATAATAAATAATAGAAAATAAAAATAAAATAGCTTATAAGATCCCATCCTTACAGATTGGGTGTCTTGCTAGCTCAACTTCCACTAATACATCAACTGGTAATGGTTGTATCACAGAAGAGGAAAGAAGATCAGCTATAAAGAGGATTTTTTTTTAATAGATTTTAATGATTAATAATACCCCCTATAAATAGTTGTAAAGTTTTTTATAGTAAAAATTTAAAATCGACTATTTTTGAAAGATCCCTCTTTTTATTCTTTCTTAATATAATTTATGCATTCATATATATTTTTCTGTGAACTGCCATGCATGTAGCCAACCTACTGTAAATTTACCCTATGGTATTCAACACACACCCTAATATTTGGATGTCATTCCCTTGGCATTAATCAACATGTTGAGGTATTTATTCATGCTGTAGGTGAGTGTGCTGAAGTATTCCCACAATATGCCTGTCACCTACAGAAGTTTCATTTTGTCTATGAGGTATTTAAGGAGGTCAACATGTTCACAGCAAGCTTATTTTTCATGAAGTGAGGTGGTTGAGTGTGACTCACAAGCAACATTTAAGAAAGGGTTAGATAGATATATGGATGGTTTACACATAATATATATTTTAACTAAACCAAATTGGTGGGCTTTTAGTTAGTTATTACCCGCCTGTGTTGTAACAACTGTATATGAGTGAGTGACAGTTCTCCCCTGTAGATACACAATTGTGTAAATACAAGGGGATGGAGATTTAGGGATCATGGAGTTGTGTAACTCTGCACACTTAGTTTGGTAAGTGATGGGAGGTGGGGAAGATTTTACTGAAATCTACCCTCAGTAGTCCCTTCACTCAGCCTCTTCATGCGGACTTTGGTCCGTATGGAAGGGTTACCATTCTTGAGCGGAGTGGTTTAATATAAAAAAAATAAACCTGCATGCTATAACTACCAGTATGACAACAAACTTATTAAAGCTTGTAGTATGGTTAGCATATACCTTAACTATAGTTTTGCTTCTTGTAGTTGTAGTGGCATAAGATATTGACAAGCCTTAGGGTGCAGTGTAGGTTATACATGTTACACAAGCATGTGTTTAATAAATATTTAGTTTCACTGGGACAGTTTTGATAAGCCCATGTGGCTTCTTACTGTCTTTCTTTCTTATGTTCTTATCAGTTCTTAATATGGTTGAGGTCAGGAAAGTTAGGACAATCCAGAATACTAATATGGTTATCAGCAAGGAACTTGTCACTTTCTGTGCCTTGTGGCATAGTGCAGTCATGCATAAATGTTGTGTATCCATGAGTCTCATAAATGTGGAGCACATGATCATTGAGGGCACTGATATAACAATCACTGTTCATCATTTGGTTCTTAGGAAGAAAGTAGAGACCACCATTAATATTAAAACATCTCCACAACATGACAGATTCTGAGCACTTCCATCTAGGTAATTGTTTCCATTAAAACAGTAACCTGGAATTATTTCTAATTAATTATTAGAAGCTCAAAATGTAGTTTCAATTAATGCATGCTGAAATAATTGGGCTGGAAAAGCAAATTAAATAAATTAAACATTTTTAAATTATTAAATATAAATTTATGGATCTAGAATACACTGATAAATGTGCCTACATCTTATGAATCCTGTCATTTTGGCTAGGTTAGAATTTACTATATGATGCATAAGTAAAAGAAGTTTTTAAATGATTGCAAGATGAAGAGTAGAGTGATAGAGAAAGGAATGAATACAAAACAACCTCCTCTGGTAATGACTTAACATTTACGTAACTATTGTATTAAAACTATAAACTTTTAAATTACAAAAATGGTATCAAAAAATTCTTTGAAGTTTTTTTTAGCGATTATCGTGCATTTGAAATGTATATATATGTTCAATAAAAAAAAAAAAAATTTAAAAATAAAGCTCCGAAAACAAAAGTCGGCTAATTTTCGGCATTTTTGTAGGGATTGCACTAGGGATGCAGAGAGCGGAATATATATCGATATTGATATTTTACGATAGTATCGAAAAAAAATATCGATGATATTTTTTCAGCCGATATATCGATATTTTTTCATCAGTATTAGGGATGGCCAAAAAAATATCGATATATCGAAATATCGATATTTTTGTCTCGATATATCGATATTTTTGGCCGATATTTTCTTAGGCGATATATCGATTATTTCGATATTTTCTTAATATCGAAAGCCGATATTCGTTTCAAAAAAAAATTTTTTTAAGGCCGAAAAAAAATAAAATTTTATCCCCCTCTCCCGACAACCTGAAGTGATGAAACTCTCTTTTCCCCCCATATTTCGTTCTTCGTTCGTCCCCAATGTCGTGTGTAAAATAAAACGAAAAGTTGGAGTTTTAGATTTTTTCGTCTTTTCTGAAACCAAAAATAGGGAGAGGGGGGGGTCGACATGGCACATACCACATAGTCAATTTGTCTTCTGGAGTATTCACTAATCACTATTCAGTTTATTCAGTGATCAAGTGGATTATGCGACCCAATAAAATTTTGGAATAATAGTAGAAACGCTTTCCCTGCTATGTTTATGTTAGCAATGAAATATCTTACTGTTATCATCAGTTAGTCTTTTTTAGGTGCGCATTAGGTGATAAGTATTGGGCTTTGTAATGAATATATATAATATTATATAGTATATATATATATATATACTAATATATATATATATATATATATATATATATATATATATAATTATTATATATATATATATATATATTATATATATATAGTATATATATATATAATTAAAGGCGAAATAACTTGTGAGTTACAGTGAATAAAAGGAAAGGAATTAAAATAGCTATCATAGTTTTATTTTCCTTTTTTCATGAAATATTTTATAATTTATTTATTTATTATGAGACTGTTAAAGACTTTGCTATCCACTCGGACCAGCCTGATCCTGATTTACGTGTAGCTCTGTGGAGTGTGTTTCAGTGTCAGTGTGGACGAAGATAATCATTGCAGAAATCCAATACCGGAACAGGACGTTCCTGGAATTGGTTTTACAGTTACATACCGCAGTACCTGACTATCTAATCATCTCGGTATTACGAATGGTATTAGCTTAAATATGTTCAATTAACTAAAGTAACGGATTTTATAATAGCTATTACTAAAAGTTAGTATTTGTGGGTACATCACTACAGCTTTTTCTTATGATAAGTCGTCTGGTTGTCTTCGAACTTCTTTTAAATATTATTTCATTTTATAACTAAAATTTAATAGAATTTTCTTTAAGATGCCAAGACTTCCAGAATTCGTCCAATATCAGGTGTCTACGCATCCAATTAAATTAATTTCGTTGTTAGACTCATTTACTGATTTCTGTACTTAAATAAGAAATATTTTGAAGATTCCATATTACAAAACATGTTCTTAATAGTTATTTTCATTTTTAATACGAAAAAAAGTGATTTTTTATGATTATTGTTTAATTTTCTAGTGAAGCGCCATTTTCTTATTAAGATTTATTCACTCGTTCCACAAAAGTTCCAAAAAACACCATCAGTTCCTCAAGATTCAACATCAACGCTTTCTGCACAGCTTCAGTCTTTCACCTCTTGGAGTTGGAAACTTGAAAGTGGGAAGACCTGAAGAGTGAAGATTCTTTTTCCATTTCTACACGTTTTTCTTCCTGGTACATACGTTAAGCTCAGTTTCACTCAAATTGCACATCTCCACTCTCTCTCTCTCTCTCTCTCTAAATATTATTGCAGTCATCTTATTATGTGCATATAGTTATATATTATATATATTATCATATATATATATATATAATATATATATATATATATATATATATATATAATATACTATATATATATTATATACATGGGCGTCTCAGGGGGGCTGGCAGCTGCCCCCCCCTAGTAAAAAGTGTTTACTCTGTATAGAGCATCTCCCTGCGAATTTATATTGTTTTAACACAATCCAAATCCGTTCCGGGTGGCCGTTAGGTACGTTTCAAATTACGAATATATATAAAATATAGTATATATATATATATACTATATACTTTATATATATATAGTTCTAAGATCTATATTAATAGAATATTATATAATATATACTAGTATAATAATATAATCATACAGTTACTACACTAACTATTATATATATATATACTATACTTATATATAGTGTATATATATAATACCGAAGATAGTATGGCGAAGCGCTAGTTTGCAAATCGTCATTTTTCTCACATTTCTCTTGCCGATTCGAGGTCTTCTCACTCATTTTTAGCTGCCTTTTTAATTTGTATATAAAAACTGTGTTGTTATTCTATCTATGCTTTTTTAAAAGTTGATATGTATATATAAATTCTAGATTTTGTGTTCATCCGGATTCTCAATTCTTTATTAAGTGTTTAAGGTTCACAGTAGCATTGAAATTATCACTCCGTGGCACCACTCCATAATTCAACACCGCCTCAGTGATAAAGTCTATAGTTTCAATTGCATCGATCATGATATTTAGGAGATTCCTTAGGCTACGTACGTTTACTTTGAATATTATAAAATTTTGTGTATTTACTCTTTAAAAGTAGGAATTTTGTAAAACATGATCTTACTTTTCCATATGAGGTTAACTTCATTTTAAAAAACTATTTTTCATTACAACACAGAAGTTAGTGGTTTTCAAAACATAGTTTGCTATACTTTAATTTTTTCTGTTATACATTCTTTGAATGCTAGTAATTATTAGCCTATGACCATTTGTGGCAGAGATTTACAGTAGGAGAGAACTATATTACTATATATATATATATAAGTTATATTATATATATACTATAACTATACTCATAAATCGTATCATACTATATATATATAGTATATATACAATATAATATATAATAATACCCACAAACGCACAGAAGCAAACGTATATAATATACATATCACTATATATATATATATATATATACTATATTATAAAGGAGTATTCCTATACTATTATATATATTGTCTACCATGTAAATTTGAAAAGAAGAACGCAGCATAAAATTGGAACATGGTAGCGGTGAAAACGAAGGAAGATATCAATAAGTCAAAACTAAGACTACCACAAGACCGGCAATCACCGACTCCCTACTCGCATATTCGCATGTAATGAAGAGCCCACACCCAGGGCCCAGCACCCTCGAACGAGTCAAAGATATCCGCGAATACAAGATGTTCGGAGCTTGCGTCATTGCAGTAGTTGTGACACGATCACGAAAATGACATTGGTAAATACGTTGGACATTCATCTATGATTTTGACTGAGAAAATGAAACACAGTTACTAAAACCTATAAATTTTTGGAAGATGCTGCTACCCACTTAAAGAGGAACTTCAATTATGAACATCGGTTGGAGGACATATTCACCTATAGACTGAACATATACTCCAGCGCCCCTCAAAGGGAGCATTTTTGCAAGTTTTGTATATTTCATTTCCACCAAATAAAAAGTTCGGTCAGAGGGGGTTTTCAGAGCTCCTTTAAATACAATAAGACCTTATTATTATTATTATTTTACTATGTATAAAAGTTGTAAAGGGATATATATACAAAACCACAGTAGATCAATGGTGGCAATAAAACTGCTGTTTTTGAAGCTGCAAAGATTGTATCCTACAGGGGACGTGCCGGTTCAGGACATCCACTAATTAACCAGCATTCTAAGAAAAACTCATAGAAGAAATTAAAAAAATATTATCCTCCAATAATCTTCATGCTGGACCATATTTTCTGGTACGGAGCGATTTACGCTTCGGAGATAAATAGTGCATCATGGATGAAGGGAGTGCTGCAAATTGCGCGCGCTTACGAATAGATTGCTGGGAGATCAGTCATTGAAAAACCATTTTGAAAAAGGGGAAGAAAAATGCCACATAACAAAATCAGTCAGATTCAGAATGAGATTCATTTCTCTATGTGGTATACTATAAAGGAAAGCATCTTAATAAGGTAAAAGGAAGCGTGTGGCGGTTATAGCTTTACTAGCAAGATGGAAACCGCTGATTATTTCTGAAAGGAACAATTATCCATAGTGTTGCGCTATTTTTGATAACGAGTCCGCGATGGAATGCACAGAAAGATTATTGGCTTTGTAGAAGCTGGAAAGCACTTGACGCAAATTAAAGAATTGCGGGAAAGCCAGGAACGATTTTGTCACGACTTTAAGAAACTAAAACCTTCGGGAAATGCCGTGGGCTTCGGTTGTCGCCTCCCATGGCTGTTCCAACGATGTCTTGCAAAGAAGAAGGTGTCAAGCAATATTGCGGAAAAGTATAAAAAAAGCATTGTTCTTTCATTGCTCTCTCACACAAACAAAATCTAGTAGTAAATGATTTAACCACAATAACAGAAATCCGCAATACTGTGGGACTATAAAGGACATTATCTACGTACATTTCGCGAGTCGGTCTTGCGGAAGAAAATAATGCCAGACATTCCAAGCCTTTGCCAGACCAGATGGTTGGAACAACACAAGTGCATCAGAGCGTTTTTTAAAGAGCAGTTTGTACGAATGATGCAAGCATTACGAAATCCTTTCTCTTGAAGGAAATACCGCCCCCAAGAAAAAGCGCTTTTCAGTCGCATTCAGCGGCATGCATGTAAGTCGTCATCCATCATGGCTATGATATTGACTCGTGTGATCGCGATAACTCTGCGATGTTAGAGCCAGTTGTGAATGCTCTCCAATCCAAGACCTTGGATTTCGTCAAAACCCTCGCAGCACAATCAACATATTGTGGAAATGGTAGAGCTATCGGAAAGAGGAAGAAAAAATCACCGAAGAAGTGTTAAAAGAAAGCTAATCAAATCGCGGAGCAACTGGGACTTATCTGAATATACCACGGATTTTGGTAGGCAGCAGCACCGCAGCCAACATCCAGCAACAAATCCCACGGAGTTCTGGAGAAGATCGCCTTTAATAATCTGTATCTCACGATTCTATGAACCTCCTTCTTTGGAAATTACGGTTTTTCCTACCGAAGAGGAGCGAGCGTGGTGTGTGCTGATTGACATATCTACATCCTTTCCGCTCATGCTACTCATAGCAATCGATGAGTTAAAGGGAAACGACAGTTCATTTTATAGGTTTTTACCACTTTAGAAGCGCATAGAAGAAAGCTAGAACCTTTTTGGCTTACAAAATTTGGCCGGACAAGAACTGAGTAGATGAAGAACTAAAAGATCTTGTTGTCTCCCAAGTCTTAAACAAGTCTTAAAACCTTTCTCCCGTCGACGAAAAAGGCTTGTGATGTATACTAACTCTCGCCCAGCCATGAACCACCAGTACAGTAGAACACTCCTTCCGTACCTTTGCGAAGATCAAGACTTGGACTGCCGACAAGTACTATGGAAGACGATAGGTTAAACGGGCTTGCCATGATGAGTGTACACAGGAAATTTGTGTTTTGACAATTATGATTATTTTTTCAAAACAATAGAATATCAAATTTTCGTTGAACCCAAGGAAATTACCTTTTTAATAATATCAATTTTGAAAAAACTGCTCTATATTGTGAATTTACCATCATTGCATATTGTATTGATATTCTGGTTGTTTTAAAAAATAATAACGACTGAAAGTTTGACTTTTGTCACTGCAAACTTAGTGTTTCACAAATGTTTCTTAGTTTATATAGTCTTCTTTCTTATAATACTAGATATATATATTAGTTATATATACCCTATATATTACTATATATACTAATATACATATATAATATATATATAATATACTATAATATTAATATATATATATATATATAATAAGCCTATCTACTTATATATAGTATATATATATATATATAATATATATATATTTATATTATAAAGTAATTAAATTTTAAGCTGCCCCCCCTTGCTTGGAAGCTGGCGACGCCCATCAAATATATATATATATACTATATATATATATATACTATGACTATATATTATATATATACTAAAATCCCTACAACACTATATATATATATAGATATATATATATATATAATACCCTCACAATATATATATATTAATAACATATTATGCTCAATGTGTAATAATTCTATAGTAAACATATACTATATACTATAAATATATAATATATACCTACCTATATTACACTATATATATGTATATACTTATATCATCAACCAAACCTATAACATACTTACGACTACCATATATATATATATAACATCACAACCTGATATATTATATATATATATATATATATATCACTCCGGGATCACCAATGTTGTTTCTGGTTTGAAAACTATTGTTTCCTGCTTGAAAATTATTCTGTTTTCGGCATGAACTAATCTGTCTCCGGTGTATGTTACATATAATACCCCCAATTCGGAGGAAGGGTTTGTTTCCGTGTAGTTACGCACAATACCCCAATCTGGGGATAAGGGGAAGATTACAATACAGATATATATATAAAAAGAAAAACAAAAAAGAAGATTAAAATAGAGAAAAACAATTTAGATAAAATAAAAAATCAATATAATAAATAATAATAATAATCATAATTTTAAGTTTAAAAAACTATTATAAATGAGTAAAAATGGAATATAATAAATAATAATAATAATAAATTAATAATAATAATAATAATAATAATCCGCTATATCAGCATCTTCGAAAATAGATCGTCTTGGAAGATCTGGCGTGGAACTTGAGGTCCGAAAATCTCGCTAATACTTGAAGAATGGGTATCCTGTGCCTACTACTGTAAGCCTCTTGTCACTCCTAAGGTCATCAATATGAAGGGGTTATGGTCGCTGTTGAAGAACCACCTTCATTAGCTGAAGACTAGATGATGTTGAAGAGAGTGAGCGTTGTCGCGATGATTGGCGTTTCGTCCCGGGGCTGCTTTCGGACTCATCGGTGGTGGTCGCAGCCCCTTCCACCAGACGCCACAATATATTATATATATATTATAATATATTATATAATGTACTATCATATATATATTATTATTAATATAGATATATAATATTAGTATAATATATAGTATATATATATATAGTATATATTATATATATATAATATTATATATGGTCAAAGGTTACTTAACGGCCACACGGAGAGGGAGATCGGATAATTTTTAACCTATTACATTATATTTGTATATTAAGATCTTGAGGTAATATATACTAATATAATTTTTATTATATAATATTTTTTTAAATTTATAATACTATTATATATATATAATACTATATATATATATAAAGTATATATATATCATATGCGACAAAAGTCTAGTTATCTGACACTTTTGATCTAAAGTGGTAAAATTCTTTTAGATTTTTAACTTATTATAAATGAAAGGTAAATTCAAAACAAGAATGTAAAAATCGTAGGGAAATGTCTTTTTAAGTTATAATTAAAAAAAATACTAACCTACCTACTCTTGTAGGTTTTACTTTACTCGGCGGAGGAATATTTTAGGAAAATTTTGCCGACTTTTTCAATATACTCGGTGTCAGTCTTAACTTGAAACTCCTCGGGGGAAGGTGTGCTTCATTTGTCTCGAAAATGCAGTTTTTTTTAAATGAAAATGATATAATATTTGCGTATTTACACATGAAAGGGTTAAATAAATAAAAAAAAGTCTCATTAAATTAAGTTTAAGAAAAAATTGTTCGATTATAAGTTCTTTTAAGTTGCTAATTATAAATTGTTAAGAATATACCAAAAACATCTTTTTCGACGCCCGCCATTATGTTTTGTCGATGGACCTTTTTTACGGTAATAGTTACCCCAAAAAAATAGTATATATCTCTATGGAACATAAATAGATTTTATAGTTGTTAATTTAAGTTGTATATACTATATATAGTATATATATAGATAATATACTATATATATATAATATATATATATATATATAACTATATATATAATATATATATATATTATTTCTTAAGTAAATACACCTTTTTAGGGGCTTCGAGCCGACGGGGAGCAGAAGGGGGGACGATTTCCATACCCCGTAGGGGAGGGGGCGGAGGAACCCCCGCGACACCCACCGAATACCCAAAGAGCGGGGGTTCCGGAGACCCTTCCCGGAGGGGGGGGAAATAGTCCTACCCTGTCGATTCCCCGGAAGGCCGAGAGACCCCGACTCCTGCCACATCTTTGCGGTTTACCCTTGGGGTATTCCTCTTAGTTAAAAAAAAAATATAAAAAAATAAAAACTGACGGAGTCGGTAAAACGCGGTAACAGGGTCCTTAGTATATATTTGAATCTTCAAATCCCTATAATAGAAAGTCTATTTATGGTCCATAAGATACCCTGTACTATTTTTTGGAGGGTAACGAGTACCGTTCAAAAGGTCAATAAATAGACTTTTCTCCAATACGATATAATATTTATATAATATTATAATATATATAATATATATATAGTATATATATATATATATATAGTATATATATATATATATATAAATATATATAATATATATATATAGTATGGACAAAGTTATTAACGCCCACACGGAAACGGGCGCTTCGGATTCAAAAAAAGAAATTTTCACAGTAGCATCTATGATACATAAATAGATGTTCTAGGGGTCGAAATGAAATTTTTTCCTTTTTTTTTTTTTTTTTTTTACTTGTTTCTAAATCTCTTTATATATTTATTATTTGAAAAGGTATTACACGCAATGTAGGGGGCAGCCGACGGTGAACACAGGGGGGGGAACGTTTTCCATACTCCGTTAGGGAGGGGCGGAGGAACCCCCGCGACACCCAAATTACCAAAGAGCGGGGGTTCGGAAGACCCTCCCCGGAGGGGGGGAAATAGTTTCCTACACACCGTTAGTTCCACCGAAAGGCCCGAGAGACCCGACTCCTACCATCGGTGCGGCATACCCTTGGGTATTATTTTACATTTTCCTAACAAATTTTACCAGGATTCCAAAAATGTATTCCTGTTCGCTGTAGCTATTGTAGTTTTTGAGATATGATTGTTTTTCTTTTGTTTTTTCTTTTTGTGGTTGCATTTCGACCCTTAAACGTCTATTTATGTATCATAGAAATGGCAGTGTGTGTGTGAAAAAATTTTTTTTTAGATCCGAGCTCCCGTGTCCGTGTTCGGGCGCTTAACAGTACACTGTTTACCTATAATACCTACATATTATATAAATATATTATTATATATATAACTATATATATAACGTAATATAATATATATATATATATATAATACTATAATATATATATATATATATATAAACTTAATATATTAATACAATATATATAATATATACTATAACCTATATATATATAATAATATATATATAATATATATATATATGAGAATATATATATATAATATATATTATATATAATATATATTATATATATATATATATATATAACTTTAATATATAATAGTTATATATTATATATATATATAGTATAATGCCATATATATATATTATATATATAATATATATTATATATATATCATAGTTAGCGTTAGTATTAAACCGTATACTGTAAAATATCTAACAACTGCTCATTTTTTAAGAATGCAAATAAATCTTGTTATATTTATCTCTGCCGCTGTAAAATAAAAAAAACATCGTACATCCCTAACACTTTGTTATTTTATTATTATTTTTTTATTTTATATTAGTTTTAATTATTTGACTTTTTCATAACTGATAATTGCCCCTGATTCAAAAATGTATTCAATTTTAGTGTAGCTATCGCTGTTTTTTAACTATGTAGCGTCGCCTAATCTGGAGGCGTAAGTATATGATATATATATAATATATACTATAATATACATATATATACTATATTATTATATATACTATATATATATATATATATATATATACTATACTATATATATATATTATATTATATATATTATATATATATACTATATATATATATATATATACTATTAGATATATTCTATTATAATATATCAAATTATAATACGGATTTATAAATATTGGCAGATGATTTTGACACTTTTGCTAACGAAATTTAGGAAATGCTAAAAAGTTGTTCGATTATGTCATTTTAGCACAAATTTAGTAAAATGCTAACGAAACGCTAGTAATTTCCTAAATTCTGTAGGGTTGCTCTTTCCCGTGCTTACCGAATTAGGAAAATGCTAACGAAAAAATAAATTGTAAACAAAAGATTGCCGGCGTAGTAGTCTCGTTGATTTGCATGAATGTCCTTCATTCATAAAATTAGCTCTAAATCTTCTAATTCTATCCAAATCGATAAACTCGCATCACAATAGCTTGATCAATTATTTGTAAGTAAAAAGACCATTATGGTTATTTATTTTTATTTATTATTCCAAAATACACAAACTCCAGTAGAACAGCTGATCAAAATTATTGTAAAGCAATCGGTCGATTAATGCCCTAAATTCGTGCGAAAACTGATTCAGCATTTCTTCATCGCTGTTCTAGGCACAATGCCAAAATGGGGAAAACGCCTATATCGAAATAATCGAATATCGTATATTTTTGTCTGGCGATTAATATCGAAGGCGATATGATATTTTTTCTTAAATATCGATATATCGATTTATCGATGATTTTTTAGGATATCGGCGGCATCCCTTAATCAGTACCGAAACATTAGATTATTATGGGCGTGACTGGGACAGTCTAGATAGGCCTCATGCGGCTTCTGAATTATTAGTGGTTACTTTATTGTAATATTTGGGGCCTGGTTCGTAATAACCCCCCTTCGATATTTTAATCGATATAATATCGAATTTTAATTTATAAAATTTAAACATTGTCGAGGTTTTTTTTTTATAATTTTTTATAAAATGTGAACAATGTTACTATATTTTTTTATTATGTTTTTAAAATACATTTCAAATTTTATTTTAATAAATAAAAGATATATTTCACATACATTTATCGTTTCTGAACATAAGCATAAAATTATCTAGTATACATCTATATTATTTTGGTGGCTAAAATTTAACAATATCACAAAGGATTTTGTTCAAATAAATCTTTATCTTTGTTTTGTTTCCTCCACATGAATTCAAACAAATAGCTGTCAAGTGAATGTCTATAGCTGTTCCACATTTCCTTTTATTTGCGTTGTTTCGCCTGAAAACCATAATGATTCAATTCTTTCTGTGGTGATCGAGCCAATTCCAGTTTGACAAAGTTTGCTAGGAATTGATTAACAGGATAGTGCCGAGATTTCATTTTTGCGAATCTTGTCGATATCCTTATATGCAAAGCCCACGAGTCAGATATTATATTAATGTTTCTTCCTTCGATATGCTTCTCAATTTCTTTTAGTAGAACTTTTAATAATTTTTTTAAAAAAATAAAAAATACAGTGAAGTTACTTCACATTTTATCAAAAAAGTATAAAAAAAATCGATAATGTTTAAATTTATCAATAAATAAAATATATCGATATTATATTGATTTAAAATATCAAGGGGGGGTTATTACGAACCAGGCCCAATATTTGTATGGTTGACTGGGGTCCCCCATGCTGGGCTTGCTTAATTTATTAAATACTATTCAATTAAATTACAATAATTATTAAAAATTTATTTCTTTCATTATTTTGATGGGTTGACTGGGACATTCTAGGCAGGGGCCAATGCGGCTTCTCAATTATTAATTTTTATTGGTCGACTGGAACAGTCTAAAAAGGACCATGCGGCTTCTTAAGTATTATTATTTTTAATTATTAATTATATATTGGTTGACTGTGACATGCAGTCTAGATACGGGCCCATACGGCTTCTTACAGTATTACTTCTTATTTATTATTATTTATGGTAGCTGGGACATTCTGAGGGGCCAGATGCGGCTTCCTTAATTAGTTAATTTTGATTGGTTGACTGGGACAGTCTAAATAGGATCATGCGGCGGCTGCTTCTCAAGTATTATTCTTATTATTATGGTACTGACCTGGGAACATTCTAGAGTTATTGCAAGCTTCTTAATTATTATTTGGGAATAATAATATTAAGAAGCCGTGCATTTAACTCTCTGATGAATGTATCAGTCAAACCAACAGTACTACTATAGTATTTCTACTAAATGTATATACATTAACATTAGTAGATGTGATATATATTATATAAGGTATATATATATATATTATATATATGTATTATATTACTATATATATCATATATATTATCATCATATACTATATATACTATAGATATAATTATATATATATATATATAGATATAAAAAACATACCTTTTTAACGTGCTTTATTCCCCTATGCAGGGGGTAACACGCGGGGAACCATAGGAAATCGAACTTTAAGGCCGGCTATCCCAAACCAGCCGCCACCACATGCGTGTTCGCAGTCAAGTTTTTAATTCTTGCCCCCAGGTAGATAAAAACCCAACTGCTACGCGGCAGGATTTGAACCAGCGTCCTCCTCTCGTATGAGAGGCCGGTGACGTATATATCATACTATATATATATTATATATAATTTATATATCTATAACTATATATATATATACTACTAATCATAAAGTGTATATATACTATTCTATATAATATATATATAATATACTCATACCATGTGGTGTGTGTATACAACTTTGAGGCAAAATTTGCCACCAAAAAGTAAAACAATATAAAATACATAGTAGAGATAATATAAGTACTATATACTGTGTGAAATTTGTAATTAGCTCACATTCCCAACACAATTTATTTTTTAGTTAAGTATTTTTAATATTATCATGGTTAAAATTTCTTAAGAGTGAGTCTATTATTTTATAGAAATGTAAAGAGGAAGATGCCTTTTAAAAATGAGAAGACATTTGTTTGTTATTAACCCATGCATCACAACATTGCTTATTATTCGACATATGAGAAATCGAGACATGACTTTCTTTCGAAAACACCGTTGGAAATTTTAATTTTTGAAAGACATATATCCGCAATTTCTCTATCTATCCTGATCTATGTTCTTCGATATAATTTGACATAGGTATATTTATAAACATATAAATTATTTCATTCAAATCATTTTATTTTTTCAATTATGTGGTTGTTTTAATGTTGTGTGTGTGTGCATGTAGTGTACGATGTTGTGGTGTGTGTGTGTCGCTGTGTGTGTGTGTGCCGCGCGCGCGCGCTTTTAGCGGTAAAATTTGTCTCCAATAAGTAAGACAAACATATGGACTCGTATGTAACAAAAGTTTATTTTTATAATCAACCAAATATTTTGAAGAAAAATGCCTATTTATATATATATTACGTATAGTTAGCCATTGACCTATATGAGAGAATACTTATAGTATGGAAATATGTAGTAGAACTTTTTGATATAATAATATATTATATAAAGTTTTTAATATTATATATAATATAATATATACTATATATATAACGTATATATATATAGCATATATAATAGTATATATATATATAATGCTATGATATATTTTTGTATAATATAATATATAGTATATAAATAAATCACTACTACTATATAATATAGTATAGGTAAAGTACTCTAAATATAATATATTACTAATATACTATATATTATATATATATATTACTATAATATATATATATATATACTATTATATAGCTATATATATATAATACTATATACATATATATATATATTTATATATATTATATATATATATATATTATATATATAACTATATATATATACTATTATATATATATATATATAAAAATGTTCGAAAGCGCCATAAAGAGGGAACTGACATTTAAGTTGGAGTTGAGATATTTGTTTATTATTAACCAATCACAACGTTGCTTACATTTCAATGTAGGCAAATCAAGGCGTGACTTTCTTACGAAAACAGCTGTTGAAAATTTGAATTTTGTAGTTCATATCAGCAATTTGTCCGATAATTTCCCAATCAATATGACCTACCGTATGTAAAAATATTTATACTGTGGGTTATCTTAAGCAACTGTTTGAGGTAAAACTTCAAGAGAATGGTTACACTGAACTCTCGATATATATTTATATATTTTAAAGCGTAGACTCCCGTAGGTACATCGGCGACATATGTTACAACTAAGCAAATTCATCGGTTACATATGTTACAGTTTTATGACCTAATTAGGACTCCTAAGTTAATTTAGGCGCAAGTGTAGAGGTATTATATCAGTAGCATAGTAAAAGTTTTAAGCACAGGCTTAATTTCCAAGCGCATACTTCTGTAAGTACAAAAACTGAAACTAAGCAGCAAATAATTTCAAGAAATTAATTTCCATTTAAAAAAAAAAATCATGACCCAATTCGGATTCCTGCGTTAATTTACTCAAATGGTTGAACATCCAAGCTTATTTTATAGGGACAGATGTAACCAAGCAAGATAAATACTCTTACATGATCTTGCATATTATTAATTATCTCATGGCCTAATTGTGACTCCTGTGTTAATATAGCCAACTGTTTGAGGTATTATATAAGTTGAAAGGTAATATTTGTGCACTAATACTTAATTAATTTCGAAGAGCAGTTGAAACTTTGAAACATATTTTAAAACAAAATGTCACTTAATTGCTACTTTAAATTTTAGTTCTTGGTCCAAAACTCGTTGAATTAAGCTCTTTAATGAATTCTAGTAGGATAAGGCCACAGGAATATATAACCTCCATACCAGAGGGAAAACATATACCATTAAATGCTGACATGCGTCGAAACCATATGTTTGAAAATGAACAACAAGTCAAAGTGGGGAAAATAGTTGCACGTTCAAACACCTGCAGGTGGAGTATTTGAAAGAATGAACATGAACATAGCAGTTAAGTAGGTCTCAAGAGTTGAATTGAATGGGAAGCCTAGTCATAAAAGCCCGCAGCAAAGACGGAGGTGTGTGACTAGAGTTCAGGAGATCAGTCTATTGTGATAGCGACAGAATTTCTAATTTTATATGCGTTAGCTTCCTTAATGAACTTGTTGATCCTCGTAATATGGAGCCATGCACAAAACAATCATTTGATTGAAAAGAAAGAAGAGAGTAAGTAACCCTTCAAGAAGAGGGAACTCTCCAAAAATGAAAGTTAAACCTCCCTCTGTACATAAACTAATTGTGGTAGTATGAAGAATAAAGTTTGAGGTTAGATCCTCAGAACCACTAAGTTTGGTGCAAAGCATTTCCAGCAGCAGATTTGATTGTGATTAGGCTGCTCAAGAATATTTTAAACCATCCTTAAGTCTCTTACTTTTTTATTTTAAAAAATAAAAAGCTTATTAGCTTTTATATTTATTTTTTCTAGGGATAATATTTTCATTCCAAAGTTGATGGGTTATATTTGTCTAATTAAGATTTTAACCACCTTTTCTAAAGCTGGTAGAGTTTATTTACATCATGACCGCTGATGACAGTTTTCATAGTAAAACATGGGACAGGTGACCAGGGGGATAATAAGAAAATTAAGAAGAAAGCTGCCATCTTGATATAAGAAAGCATGCATTCAGTATAGGGTTGCCAAATTTTGGAATAGTCTGCCAGAGGAGGTTGTTGAAGGTGTAACTCGATTGCAACATTAAGAAAGGGTTAGATTCGTTTATGGATGGGTTGGGTATCATATAATATATTGACGAAGCCAAATTGGCGGGTTTTTAGTTATAGTAGTTATTAATGTTAGATGGCATGTGTGACCATAACTTAGTTATTTAACTGCATGTTGGATGGCTTTTGAAGGTATCATATTTACTAACTCATTAGTTTGATAAGCCAAATTGGTGGATTTGTAGTTTCACAACAAATTGACAAGCCCTAGGGTGCTTTTGTGGATTTGCTTTATTGGCCATGTTTGGGTAGTGGGTTGACTGGGACATCTCGATAGGCCCATGTGGCTTTTTACTGTCTCTATATTCTTAATGTCTTAAAGTGTGTTATTTTACGTTTGCACACTTTGTTTTGATTTTAAAATTGTTAATACACTTTTAGTGTTTTGTGCAAGTTTTGTTAAAATTAATATGGTGTGGTTCTCGCTCACAATTACCTAATAGCAGCAACGCTATATTTATAATATATTTAAACTTTTTTTTATCTTTTTTCTTTTTCTTTCTTGAATCCTTAGCCCGAAGGATTATAGGCTAGGATTAAGTGTAAGCTTGCTTAAATTAGGATATTTGATAAATTTATTTTAAGTTAAGAGTATATGTTATAACTTAATTTATTCTACTTTGGGTAAATTTATGAAATAAGTTTACTACCATTTACGTAACTATTTTATGTAAAACTATTAAACTTACCATTTACACTTACAAGATTCATTTGTTAGTTCTTTTATCAATTCACTTATATTTTAAATGCATATTTTCACTAAAAATATATAATAAAAAGGTAATTGTTACCCAGAGGGTTGTCACCCCCAATTTCTTTATAAAAATTTGCAATGGTTTGTGGATTCCCATGAACACGTTTGGTGATTGGTTCTGTTGGCTTGACTGGCGACATTCTTGGTGATTAGTTCTGTTGGCTTGACTGGACAGTCTCGATAGACCCTTGCATCTCTTACTGTCTTTTTATTTCTAATGTTCTAATGTTGTTATCGAGGTGAACCATAATGGACCAGCAGGTTTTTGCAAAAGTCAGCTTGACTAAACCGTTTTCCTGATCACCCTTTTATTCATCAGGGACTTTGGTGTTGTAATCTGTTTTTACAAATGGAATATGAGCAATATTAAGGTAGTGAAACTAGGTTTAAGATCGTACAAGAGACTATGAGATGAAATACGTTTACCAAGGACAAAGATAAACCTAGATTCAGAATTTAAACAAGCTTAAAGTAGAAATGCATGCCTCGACATGCCAGTTAGAGAACATCACTTTGGTTATGTCTTCTTCCTCTATAGTAGTAATTAATAACCAAAATAATTTTTACCTTAAATAAAAATAGGATGCACGGCAGAAAGTTCTACCTGTTGGTAGAACTGTAGTGTTTTTGGATTTAGGATTTTTGTTTTTGTTTCATAATTTACCGGTCTTATTTTTTTTTTTTTAGGGGTGCTTCTAGAACGTCCACCAATAAGGATTGACATGGATACAGTTCTATTATCGAAGTTGGTACTTGGAAGATAAATAAGAGCATATATATGACAAGTCTTTGATATTATGCAATCTTGTTCAAACCCTCTAAAATCCTTGACGAGCTGTTCTCCTTTCAAGTATAATAACCCTCACACAAATAAAAACGTATGTCGATTTTTATATTCAAAATATAAATGGAATACCTCGCTACTTCATAGGCTGCATATATTTGTGAAAACTAAGTCTCCAGACCATAACGATTAAAACGCTACGAAAGTCTTGCCCTTACTTTAACCATCTTAATCGAACCAATATATGCAAAGTAAAATTAACTTTCTTAAAAACGGTCAGTTTAAATTTTCCAAGATTATTAAATCAAATTAGGCCTTACAAATTTATAAGGACATCTGTACATAAACGTTAATTAGATTAATTAGACAACCATATTATTCCGATGGATAATTAATCAAAACTTCTTTGCTTCAACATTAAGCAGGTCAAGAGTTCAACCATAGTAAAAAAAAAAAGTACAATAGATAAGGGTCAAATGGGCTATGCGATTTTAACAGAAAATTTAATTTAATAAATCAGGCTTTACATGGCATGGAAGGAATGCCATAGAAAGAAGAGCAACTACTTTCAGATGAGTCTTGAAACACACACGCACACTATTCCTAGCGGATGTTTTTTAATGCCAATGAAAATTAATCAAGATGTTTTTCTAACCTACTTGAGCACACAAGAGACTAACTTAATTTTTTGTTACTATTTAACCAGCCAATTCTTAAATTTTAAAATTAAAATTTTCTGATTCAGTATTTGAAAATTGAACCTTAATAAATGAATACTAGTATTACACCGATTTGCGTAAATTATTTTTCCATCATGAATTTAAAGAAAATTAAAAAGGTTTTAAAAGATTTATTAAAATAAAATAAACTTTCCATTAATCTAAATTTCTTCTTCTATGTTTAATTCATTCCAGAAGCTCCACCTTGCTCTCTCCATTGTACTCCATAGTTCCTCGCTCCGTTCGATGTAGTCCTTGTTTGCTTTCTCAACATCCAATGGGGTGTTCCACTCTGAAACAATGCATAAAAGCTATGCTTAAAACAAATTAACACTAGTGAAGTTAAAACAAAACTGTTGAAGCTAGTTCTTGCATCGTGCAAGTGACTGAGTTGTAATGTGCTGCTCCAAATTTCACACATTTCAACTCAAATCTGAAACGGAAATGATTAAGCAGTTTCTTTTCAGCATTGAATTTTAATTCGTAATTGCTATCAAACGGTATTATGAGAGCAGTGTAACTCAAATATAAAATTTCCTGAAAGAAACAGTGATGATGAGTTATATAAAATACAAAGGTTAAGCATAGAGTCAAGACTCTCCATCATTTCTTTAAGTCTTTAAAGCTGTGAAAAATAAGAAATTGACCTTAGGACCTTCGCCACATGAATCTGATTCATTAACAAATACGCTATTCCTGCGTAAATTAGTGATGCAAAATTTAAGAGCAATTAAATATTAATAATAATAATAATAATAATAATAATAACTTCAAATATATAAATAATTTTATTTATGCTTTGTCAACCATCTTCGTAACATTGTAAAATTACATTTCCTATTTGAATTAAATGAGGAAGAGAAATATAAACTCTAAGGGAAAAGTATTTCCTGAAGGAAATCTTAACCTTAAGAGAAAAAATTGATTAAAAAAGGTCGCGAGTTTCAGACTTGGACTTTAAATTATTTCAAGGAAAAGTTACCTTAAAATGAAAAAAATAAAAATTAGCCATTTTAACACACTGAATCTCGTTAACATGCTTGGATTTTATAAAATTTTGAAACTGTCAAAAAAAAAAAAAAATGCACGAATGGTAAGGAACGTTAACGTTATTTCACTAGAGAAAATTTTATCTTTAAGTATCCTCCCTTCGCCTCCCATTAGATGTGGGCTGGTGTCAACTGCATGGAAATGAGGATTAGTTTAGTAAAAGAGCACTGACATAATCGAATAGTGTTTAGTGAGATCTCGTCGCAGTAAAAAAATCCACCTACATACTGCAGCAAGACTGACCGGACTATGATTGTGGTATCTTGTCATGTAGGAGTTCTTCTTGGTCACTCCATCACAAAACTCCCATTACCTCCTATTATCAAATTTCTTTCGCGGCCGATTACTATATTATGCATTTTCTTCATCGCCTCTGCCAACTCGCATTCCTTTACGGACTATCCCATTTTCATCGGTCTTCCAGCCATCTATAACACACACACACTCCCACTAATTATCATCGTTAACCCACCAATTATCACATCCTTTCCTTATGACCTTTCATACTCATTTAACTTTCATCAACATCTTCTAACAGGTTCATTCCTCATTTTAATCAATTCTCTCAAACACGCCCTAAGATTATCCATTGAATAGATGCACCTTAGATTATATCTTCTTATTCTACACTATACTTACACCGGCAACAATATCCTCATGCAGATCCTATCCCATTCGAGACTATAGTCCTTTACCCACAAAGGATTTGAATTTACAGCCACTTCTACTACTCTGCTAATCGTCCGTTCCTTTTCAACATATACCTATAATATTTAAACCGATACTCGTTTTTATTGACACCATCCAAGCATGATTTAAGCACGCGGACTCCCTTTCAACATTCATCTTTATTCTTATCTACTTTACATTTTAAACCCTCTACAATCCTCTCAATTTTCAGATTCACCACAACTAAATCATCAGTGTACAATATGAGGGCACCCTACACTCTTCCATTCTCCATCATTCAATACCTCCCAACCCAATACAATTAAACAGCATGAATCCACGTCCCTGCTCCTCACAATATATTCACTTTCAAACTCCACTTATTCTCACACAGCTTTCATTATTCAACATTCTCTTTTGATCTCAAGCCGCTACATAAACACATATACTCATTTAATACTGCCACAGTTTCCTATTAAGACCCGTCATAACGCTGTTTTAGTTCATAAAACTAACCAATTTCTTTCATTTATATTCACTTATTTGTTGCTATGGAGATTTTGATCTACACGTGCTCTAAGCCAATTCTAAATGCAAATGTTTTTTCACCAATCAGTTCCTCAGTCATCAATCCATCTTTCTACTGAATATCAGACAAATATCTTCTTACATCAATTCAAACTGAATTTCCCTATACGTTTCCTCTTATTTTTCGGCTCACGAACTAGGCGAGAAAACGGACTATGAATTCGGATACACACAAAAATTTTAGATGTGTGCAACGTTGAACGTTGCAACATAAAAGCGGCAAGGAGGAGGTGGTGAGGCTGATGGCAGAGGAGGAGGATTGCCTGCTGGAGCATGGGCGGCGAATGAGAGTAAGGGGATGCAGAGGAGGGAGACGATTTGGGAGGAGGATTATACTAATGTACAGTGAGTAGAGGAAGGTTGGAGGAGGCATGGAGTGGATTTCGTAGAGGCCTAGGATGACCAAATAACTAGAATAGGGAGGATATAAAGAACTTATGGTGTGCGTTTCAAAATCATGAGAAGCAAGAAGTACCATGTTGTTCCAGGTATATTGCACCCCACAGGGAATTTCAACATGAGGAGAAGGAAGAGTTTATGGAGTTGATGGAGAGATGGGTAAGGTTGAGAAGTGAAGAAAATAGCATATGCGTTCTGATTGGGTTTTTTAATGCAAGGGGGGAGTCGAAGGAGCGAGGTGGAAGAGGGGATAGGATGTTTTGGAGAGGAGGAAAGAAATAGAGGAGAAGGCTGTTTGGAACTTCTGTGTGAGGAGGGTTTTTAAAATCATGAATACATACTTGACCACAGAGCATACATAGATATCCCAGTACAGATGGGACAGAACACGGGAGAGTTGATCAAAATCGTAATAGATTCTTATATAGTTCAATAGGAGATGATACGGAATGTAAAGGTCATGTCAGGTGAAATATGGATTAACAAAGCTGCTCGGTGGCTGAACTTATAGAATGTAGAGCAGAATAGCATAATACTTTGACAAGAGTAAGTAAAGTTAGTAGTAAAGATAGTAAAGGTGGAGTCCTTGAAAGAACAGAGTAAAAAAATGCATATAGAAATAGGGTAGAGGAGAAAATAGACCAGCTAGATAGAGAAGAGATTTTACAGAACTTACAAGAAGATAATGGAGGCAGCTGGGGGAGGAGTTAGGAATACAGATATGTGGGAGTTACAAAGAAGAGAACATCAGCGAGGATGGTGAGGGGCGTTGAAGATAAAACAAAAAGTGAGATGAATTAGAAACGGAGGACGCTTTAAAGCACATGTAATAATTTAGAAGCTAAAATAGTGAAAAGAAAGGGCAGCCAGGAATGGCAGAGGAGGCTAGCAAAGTATTCGCAGGTATAAGAAGATATTTAAGATGGCAAGAACATATTTACACAGGAGAAAAGTATTTAAGAATAAAGAGGGAGAAGCCCTGGTGGAACCAGAGGAAATAAATAGATGGACGGAATATTTTGATGAGCTACTAAATGAAGGAGAGGAGCGGAGAGATTGGAGATGAGGGTTCTTAAAGAAAGCAAAATGCAGAAACTTTTATTTTTTTTATTTTTCTTAAAAAAATATCGGAAGCCAAAAGAAATGAAAAATGATTAAGCTCCAGGACAAGAAGGAATATTAACTCTTCTACTCACGTAGAATGATAAGTTCCTTAAATAGAGAAGGTATTGGAGCTTCTAAATGAGTTTGGAGAAGGAAAGAGGTCCGGCTGGGGAAAAACTATTATTATTTCAATATTAAACAGAAGGAGACCAGAGTGCAAAAACTAGAGGGATCTCTTTGATAGATCATATGGCAAAATATATGAAGGTGTTAGAGAAAAGACAGAGTATCGAACCCCAACTAGGAGAGGAACAGCATGGTTATAAGAAGGGTAGGAGTATGACAAAGACCGTTATTTCACATTGATCTGGGAATAAATAAATAAAAGTACAACATGAGGATCTATGAAATGTTTATGGATTTTAAGGAAAGCTTTTGATACGGTACCTAGGAATGGATTATGGAGGGTGTTAGAGGAGAATTATGGAGTGGGGGAGAGGATTGTGTGATGCACTAAAGAGTATCAATAAAGTGGCAAAGTGCAATGTGGGAACAGGTATATAAATGAAAAATGTTTTCATGTAGCGAGGGGGTGAACCTGGAAGACTATTGTCGCTTATTTCTTAAGTTATAATTGGTCAAAGTCCATTGAGAGTTAAAGAGGTGTGGGGGAAATGGCGGGAGCATCATGGATATGCCGAATGATTTGCCGGTTGTGGAAGTGAAAGTAGAGAGGAATGGGAAGACTTAGAGAGTTTGCGGAAGAAACTTGGAGAAAGGACTACAAATGAACACTGAAAAAACTGAGGTGATGGTGAGAAGAGAGGGGGAGGAGGGTTGGGAGATATGGTAAATGGAGAAGCTTGAAGAAAGTTAAAGAATTTAAATACCTGGGTGATGCAGAGATCACGCATAGGATAGTGGTGATGCAGAGATCACGCATAGGATTACGAAGTTAGGAAGAGCGGCAAGGGCTTTGTATCCTTTGATGAATACAATATATGGGTGTAGAGGTGAAAAGAAAGTATTTCGAAGGATGTTTTAGCACCCTATCTTACTATACAGAGCAGCGACTGGTGTCTACCAAAGGAATGAAGTAAGGATACAGCAATGGAGATGAAGATATTGAGAGCATAATTGGAAAGCTAAGAAGATAGAAGTAAGGAATGAAAGAGTCGAGGAAGTGGAGTGAACACTATAGTGAGGAGGATAGATTTGGCAAGAATCAGATGGTGGGGATTTTTGAGAGGATGCAGAACAGGCTGGCGAGAAAGATGGAGTGGATGCCGATTGAAGAAAGACTCAGAGGAAGACAAAGAGAGATGGAGGGAGTCGTGCGAGATTCGTTGATGAGATGTAGGCTGTCCTGCGTGGAGGAAATAAGAGAAGACTGGGAAAAGAGCACGGTGGAGTAGTTGCAGCTCCTGAAAGGTCGTGGTTTTCTACAAGACTAGGACCTTCCTGGGGGAGGACAGTAAGAAAAGTTCATCTTATTCTCTTACCTTTTATATAAGGTATATTTAACTGTTTTTAATCATTCTTCGAATTATACATCTCAACGCTTTGTTACCAACTTGCATATCGTCATTTAACAATCTCGCCTTCATTCTTGATCATTTCACCAGGAATATCATCACTGCTGCTGATTTACCATTCTTCATTCATTACCTCATCCCAATATATTTTCTTCTTACCCCAAACCCACACATTCACTATCACCTTCATTACTGTCAATTTATGTAAGTACTGAAAAAAAGGGAAATGGTATGGTATATAAATTTCAATTATATGGTACAATAAGTAGATATTAATCTTAATATTTAAAACTGAAGTTAATTTATTGTATTACCAATGACCACGTAGTAATTAGACGTAGTTATGCAAATAAGAACCTTACCACAAGATTGATACTTTTAAAGTAGTGTCACCAGTGTATAGTAAAAATTCAAAAAAGTTTGAATACTAAACCAACTTTCACGTAAGTTACCATAGAAGTTTGAACTAACCACCATTAATTTATTAATTTGTATGTTAAGCTTAAATTTTGAAGTTCAAAATCAGTTTCGAAGCCCTGTGGGTTGGTTCTTTTATGCATAACTAGGAAATTTTACGAGCTCCATGGACCAAAGCCAAAGGAACTCCATAATTCATAAGTAATTTAATCATTTTATATACTTAGCATAAAATTACTAACCAACCGGTTCAAAGTCTTCTTTATTAGATTCTTCTTTCGTTTCCTCCATTCCTTCTTCCATCATCATTGCATAATCGCCATACCCAGTTGAATAATAATCGTAACCAGTTCCATAACCCTGCCATGCTGCGTAGTTCCAATACTGGTCATAGTATTGACTGTAATCGTTATTCATTTGATTCCTTTAAATATTTAAAAAAAAAAAAAAAAAAAAAAAAAAAAATATGAATATAATGTCCCTCATAAAAAAGTATTCAATTGATATTGTAATTTTTACTAAATTATAGCCACTATTATTATTATTGTTGTTGTTAATTTGTTATAGCAAAAAGAATTAGGATGAAGTAATTACCAGTCCATTCTTGTGTTTTCATTTCCTTCCCTGTAAAAAAAAAACAAGTGAATATATTAATAAATTCAACAATACTTTAAATAAAATTATTCGGCAAAAGTATTGTAATATTCATTTAATACAAATTAAAACATTAAATAATTTGTTTTTCCAAAGTATTTTAAAAAGTCAAGGAAAAAAAAATTGATTTTATAGAATATTTTTTTTATTTACATTGAAAATAAGATGTAGATATTTATAGTTTACAAATAAATATATTTACATTCCCGGGTAGTGTTGTTTCTTGGGTACGGCATAACTGACTTTCAAAGGCTTCTGACCAAGACCTTTGAACCCATTCATATGAGAAAGGGCGTCTTTATATTCATCTTCTGAATAAAATCTGACAAAGGCAAATCCTTTACTTTGGCCATTCGGATCATATATAACTAGAATAATAAACAAAAATATTGTGTTTCCACAAAAAGACAAATGAATAAAAATACAAAATGGTTATAGAATATTCTTAAAATAATATACACAAACTTACTTCCCATTCTGCTAAAAATTACGAACGCTTGAAAAATCGTTATAAAATTGACTAAACTATATTATACAGTAAGTTGATAAGCTGTGTAGGTTTTTTTTGTAGCAGGAGAAAAAAAATTTAAGTGAAAATAATTTTTAGGAGTTTGCGTCATTAATTTTAAAATGGTTAAAAAATGATTCAAGAGATTGAAAATACTTAAAGAATAACATTAATGGTCTTTACCTTTCGCAGTTTTAATACTGTTATATCTTGTTCCAAATGTTTTGTATAATGCAAAGTCATCAACATCCGATGTTAAATCTCCAACCCATAATGAAAATTCTTTATCGTTTGTGCTGCCTCTGGTACTACTGTGATTCAATTTAAATCGGACTGGCTGTTAAAATGGATAAAAAAAAATTAGAAAAATTAACTTTATAATATGAAAAAAGGTTTTCAAAAAACATTAATATTCAATAGTTACTCAATATTGCATGTATTGATTTCTTTTAAATTTAAAACTTTTCACTAGTTATCTGGCTGGCTTATTAGGAATAAGTTTTCCATGTAAGTTTGTTGATGGCTGTTATGCTGCTTGATCGATGAAAATATACGAAAACAATATCTGCTGGTGTCCTGTGTAACGATTTTTCATAACCTAGAGAAGGAAAAAAAAACATTCAATTAATAGCTAAAGATCTTTCAAAGTTAAGAAATTATGAGATGTCGGCATTTACCTTATAGTCAAAATTCCTTACTTGTTATAAAACAGCCACTTTTAAAAGATAACTTACTCTTATCATAAATCATTAACCTCCGCACTTATTGCAGCCGACTTTATCCAATGTTACAAATTATTTTATATCTTTTTTGAATCTAGCAAGAAAGGTCCCACTTGTGCTGCCTTCAGAAAGTACAAAAAAATTGCAAAGATTTATATATATATATAGTATATATATATATATATAATATATTAAATATATACTATATATATATATCTAATTTATATATTAATATAATATATATATTATAATATATATATATAATATATATAATATATAATATATTATATATATATATATATATTAGTATATACGTATTATTATATATATATATATATATACTTATATATATATATATTATATATTATATATATATATTATATAATATATATATATATCTATATATATAATATATAATTATATATATATATACTATATATATATATATATATATATATTATTATATATATATATATCTGGAATGGTAGGAAGGTGACTGATTTCTGTGAAGAGAGAGGTATGTGTGTGAGATAATACTTTCTTTAACACAAGAGTATCCATAAGTATACCCTAAGAGTTGGTGTAGGTAGAGATGGAAATCGAAGTGAAAAGTATGATTGATTTTGTGTTGGTGAAGAAGATGTTGATTAATGTGTTGGATGTGAAATTAAATGAGGGGTTTAGAAATGGGATTGTCGGATCATGTTGTTTTCTATGTAAAATTGTTAGTGGGGCTTGGATGAGAGAAGGTATACTGGAAAGGATAGTGGGTAAAATGTAAGGCGTGAGAAGTAAGTGAACAAAGTATAAGGATAAGTATATAAGAGCGCTCGAAAGTAAATTTGAAACTGAACATCTGGGAGCAAATGAAGGAAGCGAATTGTTAGCAGTGCAAAAGAAGTATGTGGATGTGCTAGTAGGAAGTTAAGAATGTTACAGTGAGTGGTGGTGGAATGGAGAGGTGAATGCAAGGGTTAAAAGTAAAAAAAAGCGTGTTTGACTAAAAGCCAAATGATGAAGTTTCAAAAGAAGATGCTTGGAATTATATAAGATGGAAAAATACTAAAAAGTGCATACATAGGAGAAAGAAGAGGTAAATGAACAGTTTGGAGGAGGATGAATGATGATCAAGGGAATAGGAAGCTCTTCTTGAAGGAAGAACGAAAGGTTAAGAATGAGAAAAGAACTGTTCAGAATAATGAAATGGGATGGTGCTTCGTACTGATGAAATGGATGTAGGGGAGTGTGGAAAGGACATTTCGAAATCTGCATAATATTGGGCAGTTATGAAGAGTGTGAGAGGTGAATGTGTGTGAGTTTGATAATGCAAGAATAAATAGGTATTTTGGGATGAGTTTATTAGCAAGGGGTTATAGGTAGAGTGAGAATTGAAGAATGGTAAATCTGCGTATATACTGAATTATGGTGAAATGATCAAGAACGGAGGCGAGATGTGATTGATTGGATACTGGAAAGTTGTGTAATAAAGCGTTATGGAGGTATAGTTTTCCGAGGGATTGAGGGAGCATTTAAAGTCCTTATATAAGGTTAAGGGGAGCTGTAGGGAACTGTAGAAATTATAGGGAATTAGTTTATTGAGTGTTGTAGGGAAGATATATGATGGTATTTTGTTGAAAGAGTGCGTCGAGTGACTAAAGGACTGATTTGGTGAAGAACAAGGTGCGTTTAGGAGTGGGTAGAGGATGCTATGGTAAATCTTACATTGAAGCAATTATTGAAAAAATGAGGGGGACAGAGAATAAATTGTATTTAGGTTTTATGGAATTTGCACCAGGCGTAAGATAGGATCTCTAGGGCAGGTGTTAATGATATATGGTGTTGGTGTAGGCTTCTGAATGGAATAAAACGTTGTATACGATGTGAGGTGTGTGTAACAATAAATGGTGTAAAATGTGATTGGTTTAGTATTCAATTGTGGAGTGAGAGGCGGGTTTGTGTATTATGCTCTTGGTTATTCATTTTGTTATTTTTTTGTTTTTTTTTTTTACAGGTAACACCACTCATGAGCAGACCTAATATAGGAGGGGGTGTGCTCAATTTTTTAAGTCTGAGCAAGACCGAGCCAAGAAGAAAATAATACAGCCTCTCAGACGACGACAGTGACGAACCTGGTCTTTGCTTAGTTGGGCGAGTGCTCTAACAGCTGAGCTTCCGGACGCCATTTAGGTGCTTGATTCATTACTTCTTGACCTATACGAGCCTCCGCCGAATGTCCATTCCTCTTATCTTCTTATAATAAATTCTAAATCCAAAATAATAGTTAGTCCATTTTTTATTTAAGTTAACTTTGTTATACTCAAAAGAATCAAGATTAAAATTTTGGTGCTCTTCCGTTTTTACTTTAATAGATTTTTTTTAATTTTGATTAATTTTATAAAATTTGTATTTATATTCTATTTGCACTGTCCTTAATCCAGTTTTTCAGAAACTATTCCTTCTCAGCAGCTCAAAAGTTCAACCCTAGTAAGCAGCTCTAGCGTTATTTCTTGTCCACTTTCAAAAATCCTTTCTTCTAAATCTTTCTTTTTCTATTCCCAATCTCTTTCAAATGCGATCCATTCTCCACCTGCAGTCGAATCATGATATATATGGATGGGGTTTATAAAAGAATTAGAGAGTGGGGGTGGCAGGAATGGTGTTGAATGATGGAGATGAGTGGATAGTGCCCTACATATTATATGCGGATTATTTGAGTTTTGGGTGGCTAATCTGAAGAGAGTTTTGAAGAGGATTGGTAGAGAGATTTGGCACAGGTGTGTAAAAGGAGGGGTTTTAGAGTAAACGTAGATAAGAGGTAGGTTATGGTTGTGATGAGGAAGTACTCAGTGTGAAGTTAATGTTAGATGGTGAGCAGCGGAAAAAGTATCTGAGTTAAAATATTTAGGGTTATTAGGATGAGAAAGGGACACGATGATGCAAGAGTGTAAATAGGAAAGCTTTGTGAATGGCAGGAAGGTGGTGGTGCAATAAATCGTTGGTGATGTAAAGGGACTAAGTCTTGAGTGCGCTAGAAGGTCTTGATGAGGGATGTTTTTACCTGTGTTTTGCATGTAGTACGAGCTATGGTCTGGAAATAAGAAGTGTTTCAGATGGACAATCTTAGGGGCGTGCCAGGTGAGAAGAATTGTAAAATGAGGAATGAACGTATAGAGAGTTGTGTTGGTGTGAGAAAGGGGTAAAAGAGAGAATAATGAAAGTAAATGGTGGAGATGGTTTGGTCATGGTGGAAAGATAATGATAGTCGGTTGGTTAAGCCGATGTATAGTGGCGATGTTAGGGAGAGTTAATGGAAAGAAGACCCGGATGTTAACAGAGGTCCCCAAACCCCAATAATTCAGAAAGTGAATCAGATACTAAGACAAGCGTCGAGATAGAGACTAAAAGGAATGTTAGTAAGATTCATGAATTAATATAATAGAAAAGAAGAAATTTGTAGTTAGTATCACTGTTACTCAGTGCGAAAGGTGTTAAGAGGTTAGTCTGAAAGAAATACTAACTAAAGTTAATATTTATCTACCTACACCGCTGTTAATGGTAGAATTAGTGTATCTCCTAACGGTACTACTTATTATCACCTGAACACTCTCAATTTGGGCCTTCCGCAAAAATGAACCTTCGATATAATTTTTAGTAAGTGATGCTGACGATTCCTCCTTGAATGAACAAGGTCAGGTTTGATGAATCCGGGGAAATAAAACAAAACGTTTAAAACAACGTTTATTATTCTTAAATTAAGGGGAGGATAATCTAAATGTTGATTCCTATTTCTGAGTATCTGTTATCCATCGGTTTGGTCTAGACCCAAACCTAAGATCGTAAGTTGAAGTCGTAAGGTCAGTTCAGTTAAATTCCATTCAACTCAAGTTTCAAGAGAGATATATTTACAAAAAGGAACAAGAACTGATATGTGTGTGTGTAGTAAAGGATGCAAATAGATAAAGATCTCTTAACTTTGTGTTATGTTATAGCAACACTCCAGTGCTGAATTAAAATATGGTCTGCTATTCGGATGCTGAATTTCGGGCAGTAGGCCTCAGCGATAGAAATTTGGCGGCAAGAGATGTACACAAAACAGGCCCCAGTGGTGGAATGGGCAAGGTAGGCCCCCGCAATGGAATGGAGACGATAGCCCCAGTACTAGAATGGAGACGATAGCCCCAGTACTAGAATGGAGACGATAGCCCCAGTACTAGAATGGAGACGATAGCCCAGTACTAGAATGGAGACGATAGCCCCAGTACTAGAACCTGGTAAAATAAAATAGGCATATTGTAAAAATTGTGCTCCATGACAGAAAACATTAAAAAAGGATATAAAGCATGGCCTCAACTTACCCTTGGGGATAGTAAAACCTTCCACAAGGGTTGTTTGAAGAGTCTTGAGGAAGACTGGAGAACTGCTGCTGAACTGTGAAAATAGAGAAGCCATAAGCCAAACCATACAGAAATCTCAAATGGAGCACACACACCTCTAAATTAAAGACATTAAGTGTATGAACATAGTAAAAGTAATATCTTACTTTTACAGAGGTGTTAAGTCCTTGTCCACAAGGAATCCTGAGATTGACGGAGATGTGGTGAAGGGACAAAAATAAATGTGGTCATTCACAAAATATATGTTCGAAAGTGCCTACTTTACTATAATCTCCTAAATAAACATGAATTAGAGAGTGGGAAGATTTATGGATTAAAGCACATGGAAATGAAATATACTATATAAATTTTAGTGATGCACATTGCAGAGCTACCGGGTAGAAGCAGGAGACTACGGTGCAGCAACCCCTAACTCCCCCGCACTAAAATTAACGCCCATTAATTTCTTATATCATAATTTGTGAAGCGATTCGATCTGTTATTGAGTGGTAGGCGGCGAAGAGTGGGAATTAAACGAAAATGTGGAAACCGAAGAACTGATTATCTTATCACACACAACCGAAAACAAAATTTTGAGAACGGAAAACTGAATATTGCCAGAGCAATATAATATTTCAAATTTTACACTGAAATGTTGTCTGTTTCTGTTTTACTCGAAGAGAAGGAAGAACACGTGCCGACGGGAAATTGAAGCACTAGTCTCTTCTTCGATAAAGTTTTCATCGATTCAAAATTAGAGAACGTCTATGGTCAGATAAAGAACCATAATCATACCTCTCCAACATTATCCGCATTTCCAATCGGATTCTATCGAGTTGTTGCTGGTCGGACCCAGCCAGCTGAGAACGGTGTGATAATGGTAAAGACGTTGTAGGGGTAACAGACGGGTAGTCGGGCAGATGACTCGAGGTTGATGGGTGCTCCGACTGTGGAGTCGTGTAGGCTGAAACGGAGTGAGGCCACTGAGGTATAAAAGCTGATGGAGGCAATCCAGTGAAAGGAGCCGCACCCAACCGCCTCTCGATGTTGGATAAAGTTCGAGAAGTAGACGATCGAGGTGGGTCATTTGCGGATTGGATTGATTGTCTCCTTTCCTCGCTTCTAGTAGAGGTCGAAGTAGGTGGTCGACGGCTAGTTCGTGAGTGAACAGAAGGCCGTGGACGAGTAGGACGAGACAGAGCGTGCGAGGTGAAGAAACTCTTATATTTCCTCATGAACTGTTCCAGGAACAAACGATTGGCATGTAACCCATCATATAGCATCGGAGATTGAAGAAACATATGTTTTTTTCTTAATGTATTCGAGTGTGGGTGTTTTTATACTCCGGCTGTGCCTCGTTTGGTCCATAATATATTAAGAACCTCACTACGCGAAGAGTGGTTTTATTCAGTCCACTTATATAACGATAATATGCAAATTTCAAACAAGACGAAGGATCTGAATAGAGGTGTTCTTATTAACACGAGGGGACATGGAGTCCACATCTTTGAGGTGATCGCAAAAGCTGGACCCATGCTTCGTGATCCGCTTTTTGGTAAAGACCGTAACATGTCTTTCCTGGAGGAATATGAGGTAACTTTGACCCGATTTGTTCTTTTTGGCAATATTCGTGATTTGATCCATAGATGTTGGTACACCTCGACTGTAAAGTTGACCACTGATCAAAGACTGTTCTGTTTGCACATTGAATGGATTTCTTTTGCAGGCCAAGGGTGTAAGTGCCCATATCAGGATGAAGTCAACGTCGGGTTTCATGAGGGTTTCGATATAGGGAGGACAGTCGTGGATAGTCCGACCCGAACCATAATCCACCCTTACATGAAGGTTGAATTGTTCTCTGAGCAGTTTCTTCTCTCTGCGGAGCAACTCCAATTCGCTGGCTCCAACTGCTAAGAGAGTCTTCATACTGCAAAGAGAATTATATCTGCTCTATTATTTGCATCCGTGTAAAGTGTAACAAAAGTAATAAAGTAAATCTTGTTCCTTCTACTAAATTGAAATTTAATATTTACAATTAGCTAGAAATTATTTGAGATAATTAATTTAATTTAAAATTTATTTAAATAATTAATGTCGGATTTTCTGATTTCTGATTTACATATTTAAATAATCATTATTTACTAATTTTGGAAAATTAAGGAATTATTTAATTTCGTTTACATTTACAAATTAATCTTTACGATTTCTGATTTTTAGAATATATTTACAAATTGATAAATAATAAGCACATAATAAGTGTCGGTGTATCAAATTGAAAAAAAAATGTTGAGTAACAAAAGAACATAACAGTTGTTGGCTTATCATAATTGTAGTTGAATACCACGAGGGCAATCTTCAACTCTGTTATCTGTGTTTTACGTTTAAATGAAAATATGTCCTTAAAATTAGCCTAACAGGGAAAATTTTCAAATTCTTTATACATTTTCAGTTAAATATTAAATTAAAATAATAATAAAAATAAATCACTACAGCCAACAACAACGTTCTGATAGAATTATAGGCGAGTATTCAGTGAGGCTGAGATGAATGTAAACTACAGTGTCACTGAATATGTCTGAAGCTAGTATGAATGAATAGAGATGAGATGAATGCATGTAATCCGCATCCGCATTCTTCTCCGCATTCGCATTCCGCACTTTATCCGCATTCGCACCACCCCATGACCATTCCCTCCCAGAACTCACAGAACCCAGGAAGAACGAAGGAAAATGGGAAAATTGATGAGGAAGAGAGCGAAATACCACAGGAGCGAGCAAACGTTCAGTTCAACGAACAACGGCAGATCCTATTGAGAAATTGATGACTGTTGAGAATTCTGATATCATTTTGAGAATATTAACTACTAACCGTCTATAACAACTATCCTTCTCTATGAGCACGTATTCTAGAGGATTTACATACATTCGGAAGATCAGGCATGTCCCATAGTCGAAGTAAATGGCGGGTGGAAATTGAACCTGGTCATCTTTCTTCTCCGTGTGAACTACTCGAGATACTTTCAAGTTGGAGAATGAGCAGGAATCACCGAGAACTCACCAATACATGATATGGAGTGGTGGTGTTTTGAGAAAGTTGAAAGAGTGATGGTAACTGATAATATTGGAGGAGGAGAAGATGAAGGACCAGAATGGAAACCTGAGAAATCGGAATGTTGAGTAGAAGTATTGAATTAGAAAGGCGAAAAAGGTGGAGGCGAATCTTGTTGAGTTCGAAAAGAACTGAGAACTGCTGAAGGACCAAGGAGATTGGAACTTGGTCTATCTTTGAAGAAAGAACTCAAGAAAGACGTCCCTTAGTTATAAATGAAAGTGAAAAGAACTGTATTTGATTTTTATAGCCGGAGATTGGGAAGTAGAAACTGATGACACAATCGTGTGACTGATAGGCGGTGTAAAAGCCGAAGATACTTGAAGTTGTGAGGAGAAGGATATACTGAGTATAAGATAGTCATGGTATCCAAATCTAGGATGTGTACTGAATTGGGGAACCGCAGAGTAATTCGGGATGTAAGATAAAGTGTGGAACCTGGTTCGTGAGATTCTGTTATATCACTTGGAGGAAGCACGAAAGTAACCTTGGGCGGAGAACGAGTAGGCTGAACTACTATAGGTGAAAGGACTGAGTTCTCAACAGGAGACTTGGTTGATTCTGCAGTATAACGTTCAGTGTTCTTTGATCCATAAAGTTAGGCACCTAGTGAATAGATCATTTGCATAGGATTTTTGGAGAAATCGCTCAAAGTCATTTTCCATCATGTGTATTCGATGGACTGAAAATGGATTCTTTTCACATCATTGTTGATAATTGAAGAATCTGTTAGCTACTGAGTTTAAATAGAGTTTCTGCATTTTCACCTCTTTCTTCGTCTTCTTCATCCTCGTCGGTAAAGAATTTCTGAGCGCACCTCAGGGTTTGCGAGCTAATTCTGCGAAGGTTGTGGGAATAATCTATCATCTCGCTAGATGAGAGATGGATTTCTGTATCTATTTTTGTGTTTGGTCCTAGTCACGTGTATCTAATAAGGTAGCGTGACCCGGTTATCATTAACTGCAGTGATGATATAGGGGCCTTCCCATCGGCTCACTTCTGAATAGTGCTATGACCAGTGCGAATCACTTTTTTAGCAACTTTCTGCCCGACACGGAAATGGTCGGAAGTTCACACTACCTTCTTTCCAATATTGTGGAAAACTGTGTGTTGGGAGATGGCGCCTTTGCAGAAGAAAAGTAGAAGGTGAAATCCGAGAGACTATTGCTGTTTGTTATAAATAAGAACGAAGACGAAAGTTCCTCTCCAACACATGGGATTTTCAAGTACCAAGCATTTAATGATCTGAATTAAACTTCTGTTGAAGCGCTCACAAACCCCATTGCTAGCAGGGTGAAGCGGAGAAGTTTTTATATGCTTGATATTGTGTTCTTGAAGAACATTTTGGAAAGTCTGAGAAGTGAACTCAGCACCGTTGTCAGTGAGAATTCGGTTTGGAACTTTTGGAAGAGATGAAAAAATTTGATGTTTGAATTTGTTAGAAAGAAAGACTGGTTTTGTTCGATAAAGGAACAACTGAAACCCACTTGGAAAAGTGGTCAATGAGTACCATACAGTACTTGTGACCTGAACCTGTTTGAGGAAACTGGAGCAAGTCCATTGCACACAAGTCAAATGGATACTCGGCTAAAATCTTTAGCATCGGAGGTGTCATGACAGAAGAGAATGTTTTCTGTCGTTGACATATCGGACAACATCTGACGATATCTGAGACCACCCGGATATCCGTTATAAGAGGATTATAACAAGTTTGTGTGATATCACCAGATTTTATGGGAAAATTTAGTGTGAACAAAAGTACATAAGAGAAATAACATCAGTAATTTGAAAAGAAAAGTGCTGGATGCGTAATTAATCTTCACCTATGTTTTTGACTATTCATCTTTAAAATATAAATAAGCAAAAACATAGGTCAAGATTGTTAGACAAAATCATAAGGGTTAACTTTAGAATAGAACATTTTGAAGCAGCTAGTTAATCTATGTTTGAATTGTTGAATATAGGACTGTTAATGTTGTGATACGAGCCAATGAGGATGAGTAGTACACGTTGGCGAGTAGTTCCTGAAGCTATTCTGTTATATCATTATTGTCACTCCTCTAAAGAATGAGTTCATTTGGGACAAAGTCAGGCAAGTCATTATCCTTAGAGAGTATGTTCCCAATATTATGGCGAACTCCATATATTCTTCAGGAACGATGAAACATTCGGTGGGCTGAGTTTCAAAGCCATCTTTAAACCGAAGAGTTAGGTTGACGTAGTTGTCAATCGGAATTCTGCCACTTCCGAAACCACTAATTGCTTTCACACCTACTTTTGCAGATGGCAAAGGCTCAACTGGTTCTTTCAAGGTCTGCAATACTGCTTCACTCACCAAACTTCACAACCTGCCACTATAACAAGCGCCAATATCACATTTCGAGCTGTTGTGTTTATAATTCTTTCACGAAACAATTAAGTGGATAACTTCCTGCCCTCAGAGATTTATGGTAACTACCATATCATCCTCAATTGGAAAATTGTTTACTGCCCCAAAGAAAAAAAAAAAAAAAAAAAAATTGGGGGGGAAAAAATGGATAAACCTCTGCTTTATCATGAGGTTAAACAGTGTTTTCTGTGCTGTTCTGATTTCAAACTGCCTAATCACTATGATAATCGCTCTTTCCTACCCCGAACAGTCTCGCATAGGGAGGTACTTGCCTACTACTGGTTCCGTATGGGAATCTACTACTACTTACGTGGAGAAGAATGAGAGTAACTAATCTCTATTACTATCATAGTAGTCTTTGTGATCAAGTTAAAAGAGTTCTTTGTGTCAGGGTAAAGAGGTCCTTTGTGTCGGTAGAAGGGTCTAGCACTACTGCTATCGAATACTAAGTCTACGGTCTACAGGAAAGGTGCTAGCATGCTCTTCTATTCCTATTATACTATGTCTACTAGGGCGCTTGAGTGCTGTAAGCTATTATCTCACACTGGAGGGCTCATTTCCGTGAGGACTTGCAGTTTAAAGCTCCGGCTTGTACTGCTTCTTGAAGGACCCATGGACATCGGCCTTCATATGTGAACTTATGGCCCAGTCTCACGGGTCAAAAACTTCGTTAGCGGCCTGGTGAGTCAACGCTTGTCAGTCGGTGCTCGTGGTGTTTTGTCCGCGCTGGAGGGGAATTATGTTTCCGTTTGAACCACAGAG